>JAKOOJ010000016.1:6550000-6835000 GCA_022577455.1 Arizona elegans | reverse complement strand
ACAATGTAAAAGCAGCTGTGCTAGACCCAAAATGGTCCCTGCAACAAGCAGGAACCTAACAGAGGCACAAAAAGTCCAAAAAACCAACTTTCACACTTTACACACACAAAATTCGACATACAGCTTTGTGAGATTTTGTGTGTTTGTGTAGTTAGAGTTAAACACTTCCTAAACTTTTAACGGCTGTCTAAAAAAAAGAACAACTTAAAAAAAACCCCAATTAACTATTTTTTTAAAGCTCCCAAAGGGGAAAAAAGGTACCCAATTGAAGGGACAAGGCAGGCAGGCAGGCAGATAGAGCTGCTCACTGATGAGCTTGATTGCAGGCAGGGAGATTCAGTTGCTTGCTGATGCAATGGATTGCAGGGATTACAGCAAGCGAAGCAAGGCAGGCGTTGCAACCAGCAGCTCAGGATTCGGCCCGAAGAGCGAAGGTAAGCAAGCTGGAGGCTGGGGGGGGGGATTTTTGCTACCGGTTCTCCGAACTGCCCGCTGCCATTGCTACCTACTCACCTGAGCCAGTCCGAACCGGAAGCATTTCACCCCTGATGTATAGGAATAATTAATCTAACTTGCTTTGTGTGGGAAAAGTAACACTGTCTGTTCGGTTATAAGCCAGATGTTCATTTTAATCTGGTTCGCCGAACCGGTAGTTACAAGGACTGGCTGACCCCACCCACCTCACCCCGCCCCTCCCAGGAGTCTCCACGTGGCCTGTTTTGGATGCGAGGTAAGTGCAGGGACTGCACAGAGGCTGTGGGAGGATGAAAAATGGGCCTATTGGAACTCTGGAAACGGCCCCATTTCCGGCCTCTGGAGGGACTTCGGTGCCCGGGGAGGCCGTTTTCGACCTCCTGGAGGCTCAAGGAAAGCCTCTGGAAACGCCCCACACACACACCATGGTGCAGAAGGCCGAGTAGGCCATGCCCCCATGGCCACACCCACCCAGCAACCAGGCAGTGAACCAGTTGTTAAATTTTTCAATCCTACCCCTGATTGTAAATCCAGGATGATCTGTAAAGAAATGGGGTTTGTGAATGGTGAGTTTCCACTTGAGGCTATCTTCAATCTTGCTAATGCCAGAAATCATCATAGTAATGAACAGAAAAGCATGCACCAATCTTTGCACACCAGACTGCGTTTATTCCTAATACCTCTGCTGGGATGGCATTCCAGTTTTGAGAAATAATTTTGCACGCACATAACTTCCAGACAGACCAGATTTATGTTATTACCCACCCAATGTTCCATTTCAAACCAGGTCTTAAATATTCTGGCATATTCCTTTTATACTGTCCAAAACCAACAACTCCTATACAGCGTTGAATGTGCTAAGTAGAACATCCAAGTTTGCACAGTTGATGCAAAATAAATAAATAAATAAATAAATCCGATTTAGAACAACATAGAATAACAGAATTAGCAGTCACTGTGAGAGGGATCTTGGAGTCTTCGTGGACAGCCAATTAAATATGAGCCAGCAGCGTGAGGCAACAGCCAAAAAAGCCAATGCAATCCTAAATTGCATTAACAGAGGGATACAATCAAGATCAAGGGAGGTACTAATACCCCTCTATAAAGCCCTGGTAAGACCACACCTAGAGTACTGTATCCAGTTTTGGTCACCACACTATAAAAAAGATGCTGAGACTCTAGAAAAAGGGCAGAGTAGAGAAACTGGAATGATTAAGGGACTGGAGGCTAAAACATACAATGAACAGTTGCAGGAACTGGGCATGGCTAGTCTAGTGAAGAGAAGGACCAGAGGAGACATGGTAGCAGTGTTTCAATATTTGAGGGGCTGCCATAAAGAGGAGGGGGACAAGCTATTTTCCAAGGCACCTGAAGTCCAGACAAGAAACGATGGATGAAAACTGAACAAGGAGAGATTCCACCTGGAAATAAGGAGAAATTTTCCAACAGTGAGAACAATCAACCCATGGAACAGAAGTTGCCTTTGGAAGTTGTGGGAGTTTCATCACTGGAGGCTTTCAAGAAGAGATTGGACTACCATTTGTCAGAAATGGTGTAGGGTCTCCTGCTTGGGTGGGGGAGGGGGGATTGGACTAGATGACCTACAAGGTCCTTTCCAACTCTGTTATCTGAATTGGAAGGGACCTTAGAGGTCATGTAGTCCAACCCTCTGCTCAAGCAGGAGAACCTCTGCCATTTCAGACAAATGGCCATCCAGTCTTTTCTTGAAAACCTCCAGTGATGGCGCACTCACAACTTCTGAAAGCAAGCAATTCCACCGGTTGTTAATAAGTTCATTATCATTTGCTTATCACTCTTCGTAAGAGTAGCAGCAGGCATCTGCATTCAAAACAAGACATTCCTTGGGATCAAAATTATAAATTAGTATCCAGAGGATTTTTCTTCCACGTTAAACCTCTGTGCTCTATAGGTAAGGAAATCTGCCATGTTGTCCTTTAAACTATTAAATCAGTATTCCATAGGTTGTTTTTTATACCTGAACCAATAAAGGAGCTGCAGAGAACAGGGTGCTATTAAAGGCTGTGATTAAAAGGATTTCCAACTTCATAAAACCCCCTGCTCAGACCTATTATAATCACTTAATTGAGAGGCAATAAATGCCACTGCTTTGACACATAAGCCTAGCAGCATCTGGGAAAGAAGCGAGTTTGTCGTAGCCATAGTTTAGCATGCAAAGTTTGATGTATTGAAATCGGAAACGTAGGAACCAAACAGTATGCACAGAAGTCTGCAAAGGAGGCTAAAGTCAGCAAATTTGTTTGAAGCCTTTACAGTTTGGAGATATCAGTTAGATGAGGGGCTGAAAAGCTGTCGAGGTTTTATAGGTTATGGTTCGTCCTTCACTCCCATTTCCCAGTCTGAAAATCTGGAACTAAAGATAACAGATTAACAGAGTTGGAAGGGACCTTGTGCGTCATTTAGTCCAACCCAGTGGTGAAATCCAAATTTTTTTACTACCGGTTCTGTGTGGCTTGGTGGGCGTGGTTTGGTGGGCATGGCAGGGAAAGGATACTGCAAAATCCCTATTCCCACCCCACTCCTGGGGCCAGCCAGAGGTGGTATTTGCTGGTGCTCCGAACTACTCAAAATTTCCACTATCAGTTCTCCAGAACCTATCAGAACCTTCTGGATTTCACCCCTGATCCAACCCCCTGCCTAAGAAGGAGACCCTACACCATTTCTGACAGACAGCAGTCCAGTCTCTTCTTGAAAGCTTCCAGGGATGAAGCTCCCTCAACTTCTGAAGGCAACTTCTGTTCCATTGGTTGATTGCTGTCACTGTCAAAAAAAATTCTCCTTATTCTATGTGCAAAATATTATTAATGACAAGCCAGAATGCTTATTTTATTTAGGAGATGGTTCAGAAAGAATGCAGGGTTTGGGAAGGGAACAACCCTTTGTGTTGTAGCCTGCCAGCGAAGCTGGTGGCAGACTCAGACAGTGAGGAGGTTGGGGAGGAACATGGGCCAGTCTTGGAGTCTGGGGAAGGCTCTGATGAGGGCTCTGCGTCAGAGGCAGAGATGGGGCCAGGGCCGTCCAACATTTATCAGCTGCCTTCGGAGTCGGATATCAGTGGGGCAGAAGAACAGCTGGGGCCTGTTCCCGATGTGCGCATGCGCAGAGCTGCCAGGAGAAGGGAACAGCTAAGGAACAAGGGTCGACTCAGGAGTAAAGCCACAGGTGGATGGTGAATGGCCCCTCCCATAGGGAATAAAGAGGAGTGAAAGGGAAGGGAATTTTGCAGGAGACAATTCACTAGGGTGAAGATCTGTTCCTGACTTCTTGCCAAGGAACTGCTGCTACAGCGTGGCGTTTGGAAGATATCGGCCTGGCAACTCTCCAAGCTTGATAAAGGTCTGTAGTTGTGAAATCTCATGAAAGACGGTTTGCCGGGACTTTGCTGGAGAGGAATTTCCCTTTAACTTAAATAAAAGAGGTTTTATCAGGATGAGGAGTCTGCTTCATGCTCTTGGGAAACTGTTCTGCCCCAGCTACGGATCCCAAAGAACACAGCACACACAAAGTTTGTACAAAACGTAATTTACTAAAATAACTCAGTCTTTTTCAAAACAAAGGCTGTTAATAAACTTTCTTAACAGCCTACAAGAAACCAAAGATAAAGTAATCACAATCTTACTAAGGTTGGCAGAAAGCCCAGAAGCAATTTGCAGAGAATCCAGACATGGAGTGAACTAAAGTTATTCCCTACAAGATGCTTCAGTCGGGGTTCCTCCTTAAATAGGCTAAGGGAGTGGCCAATTAGCCCCAAGCCTTACTCTCAAGGAGACCTCCTCCTGAGGAGCCACTCCTGCCTTTTGGCCGCTCTGCGTGCCCCTGCATCGAGAAGAGGCTCCTCCTCTTCTTCCTCTTCACTTATGGGAGCTTCTGGAGGTTCTGAAGGCCCCGGCTGAATCCCCGCTTCTGGCACCACATCTTCTCCAGCCTCCTCATTGTCTGACTCGAGTGCCAGCTGCACAGGCTGCTGGCACAGCACCACACCAGCCTCCTGTAGCTGTCAGAATCAGCTACAATCCGCACAGGCCACTGACGGACCACAACAGAAGCCTAGTCAGAACCCTTTCCAACAGATGTCTCTGGAAATTCTCAGTCATCCAGGTCATGACTGTCCCCAAAGTGGTTTTTCAAAAGGCAACCAGACATCTTCAAGGAAAAAGGAAAAAAGTCCAGTTGCCTTTTCAAAAAGCACCTCTGTGACTTTGCAACAAATATGATGCTCTTCATTTGGAGATCATAGAAGAATCATAGGCCTAGAAGGGACCTCGGAGGTCTTCTAGTCCAACCCCTTGTTCAAGACAGGAGAACTTGTATCATCCTGGAGATGAATGATTCTTTGATATATTTTTTAAAATAATATTTATTAAATTTCCAAAGATTAAAATACACAGTACAAAAAGAAACATAATACACAAAAAAGCAAGAAAAAAAAAAACACACACACACACAAAATATAAACAACCAAAAATGAGCCTTGGTAGTACAGTGGTCTAAGGCACCCTGTTATTAACCTGGTTATTAAGACCAGCTGCCTGCAATTACTGCAGGTTCGAATCTCGCCAAGGCTCAAGGTTGACTCAGCCTTCCATCCTTTCTAAGGTAGGTAAATTGAGGACCCAGTTGTGGGGGCAATAAACTGACTTTGTATAAATATACAAAAGAATGAAGGCTATTGCTTAACGCATTGTAAGCCGCCCTGAGTCTCTGTAGAAGGGTGGCATATAAATCAAATTAAAACAACAACAACAACAAATATATCAAAATTTCAATACTAATAACAACTTTTCTGTATCGGTATCTCTAGCCTATTTAACCTCTTTACATAAATTCTACTTCTAAATATCTGTATCTTAAACTTACATCTTTATCTAAATTATCTTGATTTCTATTTACAATTCGATCTCGTAACAAAAACATCCCTTAAGTTTTATGTTTACTCTCCAACCAGGAATACCATTTATTCCGTATTAAATAGTACTCGGTGTCCTCCCTCTCCTTCATTTCCAAAGATAATCTGTCCATCACTGCACATTCGTATATTTTTTTTTTATTATGATTTGATCTGGAGGGGTGTCTGATTGTTTCCAATTTTGTGCTATCACAATTCTACTTGCCATTAGTATGTGTAATATGATATATTGTATACTTTTCCGCATTTTCCCTTCCGGAATACCCAGGAGAAAACCTGGGGATTCTCTTGGGGATTCTTCGATATTTTCTTGAAAACCTCCAGCAATGGTGCGCCCACAACTCCATGTATACCTTGATACATGGTGCAAATTAGAGAAAAACTAAATATGATTTGTGTCGATGGAGATCCTCTATCATCCAGGTCATGGTTGTCCCAAAGATGCTTTTCTAAAAGACAACTGGACTCTCTTAGTTTTTTTCTTTGAAAACATTTCCCTTCACATCCAAGAAGCTTCTTCCATTCTGAGTCAGAACGGAAGAAGCTTCTTGGATGAGAAGGGAAACATCTTCAAGGGGAAAAAAGAAACAAAAACATCCATTACCTTTTGGAAAAAGCACCTTAGGATAAATATTATTTCATTTAATAGAAATGAACCGAACTTATCTTGGCCAAACTTAACAGGCTAAACAGAGTCAGACCCAGTTAGGAGATAGAATGGAAATTACTAGGAGGTCACAAAACTGGAAGATAGGCTAAAAAGCTGAAAGACACCCAGAAAATTACAGGGGCAACCGGGATGGGCTTCAAAAATTTTAGCAAGGGGTTCTCTGCCTGGTTGCTGGGTGGGTGTGGCCATGATGGGTGTGGTCTAGTCAGCCTCCAGCACCGGTGGGGGGGGCATTTTTGCCCTCCCCAAGCTCTGGAGGCTTTCCTCGAACCTCCGGGAAGGCAAAAAACAGCCTCCCCAAGTTCCAGAGGCCCTCTGGAGGCCGTAAACGGGCCCAAACGTCTGGTAGGCCAGTTTTTCGCCCTCCCTGAACCTCCGCATGCACCCTGAATTTACCTGCATCCAAAATGGGCTGCGTGGGGACTCCTGGGAGGGGCGGGGCGGGGTGGGCGGGGCGGGGCCAGCCAGGAGTGGGATTTGGGGGTTCTCGGAATTGCACAGAATCTTAGCTAGAGGTTCTCCCAAACCCCTGCGAACCCCCAGAAGCCGACCCCTGCGGGTAACCCTGTAGTTACCCGCAGGGGTCCAGGAAGTTATTGCGAATCAAACTGAACTCATGCAAATGTTCACCTAAACAGAATTACGCTTCACCTATTTAATAATATCCTGCTTTTACATTAAACATTGCAATTTGGCAATAACCTTTGGTGGCACCCTTCTGGGACCCCGTGTAAAGTTTCAGGAGACCTCGTGGAATTGTAGGGTTTAACATAAATGTTTTGGTCTTCATCCTTGCAGGCAGGTTATTTAAGATAATCAGGACATCTCTCCGAAGTGTGGAACCTGAATCTTTGGCAAAATACCTCCGAAAAGAAGGTGAGCATCACAATTCCGCAGAACTGATGGTCATCTTATAAAACTTTGCTCTTAATGGCCACTGACCCAAAAGAACTACCAATATCCACCGACGAATGAAAGGAAGGTTAAGCTTGCAATCAACCCTGAGCAATGATGTTCCTCTCATTGCTATTTTGTCTTTAGGCTCAATTTCCTTTTCAGTGACTTAATGTCATTTGAAATCAGATTAGCGGGAAAGAGGTAGGTGAAGATTTTCTGAACCTGTTTCTTTCCTTGCACCCCACCTTAATCATCTTCTAACCTTATCACCAAAGTGCTAAAAAAACTTCTCTAGCATGTATTTAATGAGGTGCGTGTGTGTGCATGCGTGTGTGTATGTGAGAGAGAGAGAGAGAGAGAAAGAGAGAGTCAGAGAGATCTACCTATATCTCTTAAGTGTGTATATGTTTGTACCAGAGGTGGGTTTCAGCAGGTTCTGACCAGTTCCAGAGAACCGGTAGCGGAAATTTTGAGTAGTTCGGAGAACCAGTAGTAAAAATTCTGACTGGCCCCGCCCCCATCTATTCTCTGCCTCCCAAGTCCCAGCTGATAGGGGGGAAATGGGGATCTTCCAGTAACCTTCCCCTGGAGTGGGGAGGGAATGGAGATTTTACAGTATTCTTCCCCAGCCACGCCCACCGAGCCACACCCACAGAACCGGTAGTAAAGAAATTTGAAACCCACCACTGATTTATACATATGCCCATTTATACGAAGTCCCAATGTTGATCAGGAATCTGATATGTTTGATGATTGGTTTGATAATTGGTAAAAAAGGGACATATGTTGAGATGGCAGAACTAAAATTCAGGCCTTAGCGGGTATGGAAAGTCCCATAAGAAACGACAAGCATGTGAGTTAACCCTATGACTTTATCTGGCATGTGCTAGCTTCCACATATAACTAAGTAGAAATGAAAATGTGTGTGTGTGTGTGTGTGTGTGTAGGGAGAGAGGGACAGAGACAGAGACAGAGGGAGGGAGAGGGAGGGGGAGAAGGAGAGGGAGAGTTAGGGAATGGGAGGGAGGGAGAGAGGAAGAGAGGGAGAGTTAGGGAGGGGAAGGGACAGGGAGAGAGAGAGAGGAGAGTTAGGCAGGAAGAGAGGGGGAGGGACAGGGAGAGAGGGACAGGGAGAGAGGGAGAGGGTTAGGTGGGAGGAGAGAGGGAGGGACAGGGAGAGAGAGAGAGAGAGGAGAGTTAGGCAGGAGGAGAGAGGAAGCGAGAGGGGGAGAGAGGAAGCGAGAGGGAGAGAGGGAGAGGGAGAGAAAAGGGGAGAGTTAGACAGGGGGAGGGAGTGAGAGGGACAGGGAGAAGGAGAGAGGGAGAGGGGAGTTAGGCAGGGGGAGAGAGAGGAAGAGAGAGGGAGAGAGGAGAGTTAGGCGGGAGGAGATAGGAAGCGAGAGGGAGAGAGGGGGAGAGAGGGAGGGGGAGAGTTAGGCAGAGGGAGAGGAGGAGAGGGGGAGGGAGGAAGAGAGGGGGAGAGGCCTTTGGCTTATCAAGATACATCAGTCTCCTTATTTCTACCTTATCAAAACATGTCTCCTTATTTTTACCAAGCCAACACCTGAGACTTGCTTAACACCAAGGCTGCCCATTTCCGAAATTAACCAACGCTACTTAACCCTTCAGAGATAATAAAGCATCAGCGAACACAACAACGGCGCGCCTCCCTTCCCCACACAGCGTTAGAAGTTCACCCAGGCAATCCAAATTGCCTCAAAGTTGTGTGAGCCAGCTTTCTGAGCAAGCCCTTTGCACTTATTGCTGGTGACAGAGAACATTAGAGCAGCTACCCAACCCCCGCCTGACACCTGACCCCAATAAGGTACAGCATGGTTATCAAGGGAAATATCAGAATTGGACCCTGTATATTATTACATTGAGGTCTTGCCTCCTAGAAGGGGTCCCTAAAGACTCTTCTGCGGAATGTCAATGAAATAAACAGCTAATATTGCGAGACATCTACCTATATGGGCCCCGGTAATACGGTAGCTTAACTGCTTGGCAGGAGTAACCTTCATTTTTAGACCTGGAGTAAGGTGGGGCAAGAGCCAAACCAATAGCTAATGCTGGAAAACTCAGGTGCATTTAGAGTTCTCCAGGGGTGGGTTCTACTTACCTTACTACCGGTTTGCATCGCGCACATGCACGCGCTCTTCTGCGCATGCGCAGATCACCTATGATGACATCCGAGTCAGTGGGCAGAGCCTCCCGCCGGTTTTTCTACCAGTTCTTGCGAACCTGTACGAACCGGGGGCAACTCCCCCACTGGAGTTTTTGCACCTGCTTTTCTCTGAAGGAGACAACAGCCAGCAGATATTTAAGTGTCCCATATGGTAGAATCCATCCCGTGTAGAACACAGAATGCAGGTAGTCCTCGACTTACAACAGTTCCAGTAGTGGGTTTCAAAACGCGTCGCTACCAGTTCGCTCGTGTGCGCAACGCGTCCGGGCGTGTGGGTAGAGCCTCCTGCCATTGGTGCTACCAATTCGCCCGATCCAGGGCGAACTGGTAGCAACCCACCACTGAACAGTTCACTTAGTGACCGTTTGAAGTTACAACGGCACTGAAAAAAGTGACTTAGGACCATTTTTCACTCTTACGACCATTGCAGCGTCCCCAGGGCCACGTGATTTACATTTGGATGCTTGACCACTGACTCACATTTATGACGGTTGCAATCTCCCGGGGTCATGTGATCAATTTGTGCGACCTCCTGACAAGCAAAGTCAATGGGGGAAACCAGATTCACTTAACAACCGTCTTAGTAATTTAACAACTGCAGTGATTCACTTAATAAATGTGGCGAGAAAAGTCATAAAATGGGGCAAAAGCCACTTAACAAATGTCTCACTTAGCAACATAAATTTTGGGCTCAGTTGTGGCCATATGTTGAAGAATACGTGTATAGAATAATAAGATTGGAAGGGACTTAGACATCTTCTAGTCCTGTGATGGTGAACCTATGGCACACGTGCCACAAATGACACATGTAGCCATATCAGTAGGGATGCCAGCTCAACTCTGGCGCACATGCGCGCGCCGGCCAGCTGATTTTCGGGCCTTCTGGGCTCACCCGAAGTAGGGAAACAGGTTGTTTCCTGCCCACGGAGGGCCTGGGGGGGGGAGGCCCATTTTTCTTTCTCACCTGGCTCCAGATCCTTTCTATGCATCTGAGGAGGGTGAAAACAGCCTTCCCCACCTCCTCGGAAGCCCTCCAGAGGCCTGAAACGGCCCATTTCCCAACTCCTGGTTGGACAAGAAGTGATGTTTTTTGCTGTCCCCAGCCTCCAGAGACTCCAAGAGAGGCCTCTGAGGGGGTGGGGAAGGCTGTTTTCACCCTCCCCAGATGCATAGAGGGGATCTGGAGCCAGGTGAGAAAGAAAAACAGGCCTACCGGGCCATTGCGTGCCAGGAGCGGGGGGGAATTGCGTGTGCATGCACAGGGTGGGGCGCATAGAATTATGGGTATGGGCATGCGTGCACGCGAACCTCCCCTGCCCCCCCCCCTTCCTGGTACACGATGGCAAAAAGGTTAGCCATCTCTGCCATATTCCACTCCAGACAAATGACTGTCCAGTCTCTTCTTAAAAGCCTCCAGTGATGGAGTACCCACAAATTCTGAAGGCAAACTGTTCCACTAGTTGATTGTTCTCACTGTCAGGAAATTTCTCCTTAATTTTAGGTTGCATCTCTGCTTCATAATCATCCACCTGTTACTTCTCATCCTGCCCTCAAAGTGCTTTGGAGGAAGTGTGATCCCTGCCACACTTTCCTGGTTTTTCACCTCTTCCAAAAAGTGACAAGTTCTTTGGTATTTTTAAAGTCAGTGTCAGCGTTACAACGCTGGCATAGAGAGAGAGCAGAGGACAGCGAAAGATAAACTTTGAAACTTTTGCCTGCAAAATCCCTTTGAAGCTTGGTTGTTGTGGAGATCAGGGGAGGGGGCCACATTCCTGAGAAATGATGGGGAAAAGAAGTCTGAAGAATGACTTGGAAGACAGCCAATGAGAAGCAGAGATTTGGGGGTCAGAAAGGGAGGGATTGGGAGGCAAAAGATCAGTCTTGTCCGCGCGGAGTCATGATCCGGTGGCTGAGCTCAATTAAAGAAAGATTTCCTTAAAGATTGGCAGTTTGGAAATTCATTTAATTTTGAGACAGTACCACAGTCTGACAGTCAGACTCATGGAACAATTACTCTCTCTTTTCTATTTGCATTCTGCAGAGAAGAAAACTATGCCATTAAGCTGAAATGTGTATCTCTGTGGTAACTTCCAAATTTATATTTTGAATAAAATATAAATTGCCCTTTTTTTCCTCCTCTGTGACCTTCTGTCGCCTATACTGTTAAAGACCCACCAAACCCCATTTTATTTGGTGTGCTGTTACTCTTCTAATTACCCATAAATGTACATGTAGTCCTCAACTTACAACAGTTCATTTAGCGACCATTCAAATTTACAACAGCACGGAAAAAAAATGACTTATGGTCATTCTTCACAGTTACGACTTTTGCAGCATCCCCATGAGCCTGGGATCAAAATTCAGACACTTGGCATTTGGTTCATACTTATGACTGTTGCTGTGATCCCCTTTTGCGACCTTCTGACAAAGAAAGTTCATGGGGGAAGCCTGATTCGCTTAACAACCGGGTTGCTAACTTAGAAAGTACTGTGATTCACTTAACAACTGAGGCAAGAAAGGTCGTAAAATGGGGCAAAGCTCACAGAACAAAGGTCTTGCTTAACCACAGAAATGTTGGGCTCAGTTGTGGTAATTAAGTCATAATTAGGAGAAAGACCAAATTTTGCTCCAGTTATGAGAAAAACAGTTTTTGAGAAAGAGCCTCGGTGGCGCAGTGGTTAGAATGCAGTACTGCAGGCTACTTCTGCTGACTGCCAGCTGCCTGCAATTTGGCAGTTCGATCCTGACTGGCTCAAGGTTGGCTCAGCCTTCCATCCTTCCGAGGTGGGTAAAATGAGGACCCAGATGGTTGGGGGCAAGAGGCTGACTCTTTAAACTGCTTAGAGAGGACTGTAAAGCACTGTGAAGCGGTATATAAGTGCTATTTGTCAGCGTTCCAAATAATGCACCCATAGAAAACAGAACTCAAAGGCAGGCAGGTTCCTCAAAGAACAATTTATGGATGCTTCATATTGGCACAACTGATGAAAGCCGACTCTGAAATTTCCCATGGCTTTCACCTGATTAAAAGTAAAAGTTTCTCCTTTCCTCCCGAGTCACGGGTCACGCTGTCCAATCCAGGTGCTGGCCGGTTGCTTGGTTACTTTGCTCCTCCTCTGGCCAGCCACCTGTGAGAATGACCTTGGTTCCCACAGGACAACTTTATTGTTTTGCCTACAAAACCCCATCTAACTATTCCCCCCCTCCCACCGTTGGTGTGGCAACCCTGAACCCTCCAAGATTGGCTTCAGCCAGTTTCGCTTCAGGGTTGACACTTGCTATTGCTACTTTGCCCCAGTCTTCTGAGTTAATTTTAGCCTTTGTCCAGAGCAATGTTAATCAGGCATCATTTACGTTCTCTGCATGCAAACATTTAGAATAACTGGTCTCTGCTCTTAATCTTTGAATAATGAAGGAATGCTGTGTGTGCCCTCCCGCCAACCAGCTCAAAGGTTGAGACACTAATAAGGCCACTCTTTCAGTTGATTTATCATCTCAAAATTATGCTGGTTTGTAAAGGGACGCCATCTTCTGAAGAGTCAAGAATCGGTGCCTTGTTTATTTTTCTCTGCGGCTTCAGTTAGACTTAGACCCACCTTGAGTGTCCAGAAATGACAGCCAGCAAAGAAACAAAAAAAGAAAAGAAAGAAAGGATGCTAATTGGGGTACCTCCAGGGAAGGGAAGGATGAAAACTGGAAGAAATAATTAGGCCCAGAGCATTTCCACCAGGGCAGGTAAAAATTAAAGAAGAGGGCGTTATAGCCATGTGAGACAAGGGTAAAGCTCTTGGATGATAAAGAGAGAAGGAGGAGAAAGAACAGAAAAATAAATGCCTTAAAGAACGAAGAGCCTCTTCATTCTCGAGGAACAGAGAAAGAAAATGATTTCAGGTTAAGTTAAACGGAGGAAGGGAGACAGCAGCAGGAAACATGGTTTGCAAAAATAAAAGTATTAGAGAAAATTGCAAACGAACATGCCTCTTATTAGAGAACTGTGCTTCGATACACAGATTTTCAAGAATAGACTAAACAACCATTTGATTGCGATGGTACTATATGGTCTCCTACTCGAGCAGGGGGTTGGACTAGAAGACTTCCGAGGTCCCTTCCAACTCTGTTATTCTACATCCTGAACACATGAATCATCTAAAGATCAAGTGAAGTATGACAGAATATCAGAGTTCCAGATTTAGGCACCTTCACTTCTTCCAAAAACACCAGCCACAAAGCACCCCCAAGAGAATTTGGAAAGCAATCCCCCCTGGACCTTAAAAAACTAAGTAAAAAAAAAAACTAAAACTCTTGGGGAAGAAAATATATGAGAAACTGAAAAAGCTTTTTGCCATATCTTGCCAGAAGTGCCCCCAAATTTTAATGGCGTGCTTCTAAACACCGCAGGAGAACCTGGCATCACCGAACTGACCATCAAAACCAAGCCCGTCTTCCCACACCCCCTCCCCGTTTCTGCAAGATTGACATCACGAATTGGACAGGGAGCCGTTAATAATTATCTTTTTTTCCCTCTCTTCTCTGTTCCTCCTGGAATGAAAGGGATTCTGCAAACAGCTGCTTAATATTTTCATGCACACCCAAATGACAATTTATGAGGCAGGACCTCAGCCTGCTGCAATGCTAATCGATTTGATTGATCCCTTTTTTATTAAACAAAAACCTGCTTTCTAAACAGAGCTTTTCCTAAATGCCATCTCTTATCATATGCCATGTTTGTGTGCGTACAAATGCAGACCTCCTTTCTCTTGGTCTGTCTGTCTCTCTCTCTCTCTCTCACACACACACGGACCCAACACAAACTTCTTCAACCTAAGTTTGCACAGCCAGACAAGCTTCAGATTCATGGGATCTATTTTGCTATTTATTGCAACCTTGAAATTCACCCTCTGAAGCCAGGTACAAAATAACTCTTCAGGTATGCAGATATAGGACGGGATAGGATGGCTCAACCCCATGCAGAGTTTCAAGGCTGGCACCATTTGATATCATCAAATAATTTAGGTTAGGCAATATATAGGGATGACCAGTAAATTCAGCAAAGACCCCCATTAATTGTCCATACGATCAGTGTCCAGACTGGCCACTTCACTAAGGTTAAAGTTTGTAAAACCAGGAGCCCTGGTGGTGCAGTGGTGAGAATACAGTATTGGCTAACTCTGTGCACTGCCAGGTGTTCAATCCTGATCAGCTCAAGATTGACTCAGCCTTCCATCCTTCTAAGGTCACTAAAATGAGGACCCAGATAGTTCGGGGCAAGATGCTGACTCTGTAAACTGCTTAGAGAGGGCTGTAAAATACTATATAGCAATATATAAGTCTAAGTGCTCCATTCCATTCCATTCCCATGGTGGCACAGCGGTTAAAATACAGCACTGCAGGCAAACTCTGCCGATTGCAAGGAGTTCGATCCTCACCGGCCCAAGATTGACTCAGCCTTCCATCCTTCCAAGGTTGGTAAAACGAGGACCCAGATTGTTGGGGGGCAATAGGTTGACTCTGCAAACCTCCCAGAGAGTGCCATAAAGCATGATGGAGCAGTATTTGAGTCTAATAAGTGCTATTGTTATTATTATGATTAGGATCTTAATGTATCCCACTTTGCTATTAAGACATATTGTCTTTATTATTTGCCATGTATGGCCAAACTTCCTTCTGCTCCATCATTGGAGGTTTTAAGAAGAGAAACTGGGCAGCCACTTGACTGAAATGATATAGGATCTCCTGCTTGAGCAGGGGGTTGGACTAGAAGGCCTCCAAGGTCCCTTCCAACTCCTATTCTGTTACTTAATGACAGAAGGACCAAGCAGTCAATGCAGGATGTGGCCTTCACAGGGAATTTTAATCTCTCCCTATACTTCCTTTCAATCAATTCAGTGCCAAGAAAGGACATTACTTCTACCCCTCTTCAGAATAGGAAATGTAGCCAGTCAATTAAGGGACAACAACAACTGAAGGAGCACCTCCACCCCCTCCTCTAATAAAACTCAAGAGCCACCACCAAGAGAAATTGGAAAGAAATTCTCAAGCTTCCTGAGGTGAAGGAAGAAAGAGACTGAAGCCTCTTTAAAGAGGAAGAAACATTTTGAGAACTGAAAAGGCAGGTGCCAATGAACGGTTGGTGGCAATCCTTCTTACTTTGCCCCATAGCAACGATAGAGAAAGCAAATAGTGATTCAGCTGATAGTAAGTTTATCATCAGCCCCACAAATCGGTATTCAGAACCAGAACTGAAATTACAATATTTTTCACAATGATCAATTTATTTATTTATTTATTTATTTTTCATATTTGTATACCGCCCTACTCCCGAAGGACTCAGGGCGGTGAACAGCCATAATAAATACAAATACATATAGAAGTTAAAAACTATTAAAAACAGATTAAGTAATTTTGCTCAAAGATTAAAACATCAAATTTATCTAATAGAGGTCTAAACCCGATTTAAAAAGCCAATTTAAAAAGCCAATTTAAAAAGGGAGAGTTAGGCCAGACCAGCTTGTTGGAATAGAAATGTTTTCAGGGCTCGGCGGAAAATGCGTAAGTCTTGGATGTTTCGTAACTCTGGGGGAAGCCTGTTCCAGATGGTAGGTGCCCCCACAGAGAAGGCTCTCCCCCTGAGGGCCGTCAGTCGACATTGTTTGGCCGACGGCACCCTGAGGAGTTCCTCTCTATGGGAGCGAACTGGTTGGTGAGAGGCTATTGGTGGCAGGAGGCGGTCTCGTAAGTACCCTGGTCCTGAGCCATGGAGCGCTCTAAAGATAGTAACCAAAACCTTGAAGCGCGCCCGGAAGACCACCAGGAGCCAGTGCAGCTCGCGCAGGAGGGGGGTTACATGAGAGCGCCACATTGCTCCCATCACCACCCGCGCGGCCGCATTCTGGACCAGTTGGAGCCTCCGGGTGCTTCTCAAGGGGAGCCCCATGTAGAGAGCATTACAGTAATCCAGGCGTGAGGTGACAAGGGCGTGATTCTCGATTAGCGTTGTTTTTTTCAGTCCTGTCACCGAAGGAAGAAAGTAACAAAGTTTGACGTTCTTGCCAGTTGAATGCAAACCTACTTATATATTTATTTATTTTAACAGATTAACAGTTGGAAGGGACCTTGTAGGTCATCTAGTCCAACCCCCTGCCCAAGCAAGAACCCCTACACCATTTCTGACAAATGGCAGTGCAGTCTCTTCTTGAAAGCCTCCAGTGATAAAGCTCCCAATTAATTAGATGATTTGCCTTTCATGCAGAAGCTCAAGGTGGCATGCATAGAACTCTTTCCTCCTATTCCCCCCCACCAAAAAAAAAGAGACTCTGCAAGGGAGGTTAGGATGAAAAGGATTACCTGGTCAGTAGTATCCCAGGGAACTTCCATGATTGACAGCAGACCAGGATATACATCTGCAGTGGCCTTCACCACTGGACCATATTAGCTCATCTCTTCTAAAACCCAACTTTCTTCTGCCCTTTGCCCCAATGTAGATATGTATGAGCTTCTCACCTCAATCTACGTCCAGAGAGATGCAATCCATGCCTCAGAAGAAGACAGTCCCCTCATGAGGTTGACAAGCCAAATGTAAGCTTAGCTCAGCCCAGGTCTAGACATGGTTTTCCCAGGTGAAAAGCTTTCAATCCTTATTTAGCAACAGCTGACTCATTTCTCCAAGCAGGAGACATCATGGCCAGGTGAGCTGAGGCAATCAACAATGAGCTGACAGTCATTTAAATTACAGGTTGCACATGAGTTAAATTCTGCAGTGCCATTAGATGGATCTGCCTTAGATCAATGCACATTTAAGTGAAGAACTGGTATTCAGTAGCTAGGGACTCCACAGATTAACAGAGTTTGAAGGTACCTTATAGGTCATCTGGTCCAACCCTCCCTCAAGCAGGAGACCCTATACCATTTCTGAGAAATGGCAGTCCAGTCTCTTCTTGAAAGCCTCCAGTGATGAAGCTCCCACAACTTCTGAAGGCAACTTCTGATCCATTGGTTGATTGTTCTCATTGTCAGAAAGTTCCTCCTCATTTCTAGGTTGAATCTCTCCATGATCAGTTTCCATCCATTATTCCTTCCGGTGCTTTGGAAAATAGCTTGACCCAGTGTGAAATGTAAAATTTGTTACTATCGATTCTGTGGGCGTGGCTTGGTAGGGGGGGTGTAATGTGACTGGGTGGGCATGGCCAACTTTTTTAAAAAAACTTTTAAAAGCATTTTTTCTACAACCTCTGTTGTTAAAAAATGCTTTTAAAAGCCTCTGACGATCAGGCAACTCAGCTGGGATCGTCAGAGGCTTTTAAAAGCATTTTTTTTCTACAACCTCTGGCTGAAGAGTCTTCCAATATTTGAGGGGCCGCCGCAGAGAAGAAAGGGTCAAGCTAGGGGTGAAATGCTCCCGGTTTGGACCGGATCGCCCGATCCGGTAGCGATAGCAGCGGGTAGTTCGGAGAACCGGTAACAAAAATCCCTGAGCCACACCCACCCCATGCCCAGCTGAGCCGCGTGATCATCAGAGGCTTTTTTTTTTTTACTTTTAAAAGCATTTTTTTGGCCGAAGAGTTTGTAGAAAAAATGCTTATAAAAATAATTTTTAAAAAAGCTTCTGATGATCATGCGGCTCAGCTGGGCGTGAGTGGGGGGGCACAAGGATTTTTGCTACCGGTTCTCTGAATCACCCGCCACCATCGCTACTGGATCGGGCGATCCGATCCGAACCAGGAGCATTTCACCCCTGGCTTGACCCCTACTTCTCTGCAGCGGCCCCTCAAATGTTGGAAAACTGCTATCATGTCTCTCCTGGTCCTTCTCTTCACTAAACTAGCCATGCTCAGCTCCTGTTCATCATGTGTTTTACTCTCCAGTCCCCTAATCATCCTGGTTGCTGTTCTCTGCACTCTTTCTAGAGTCTCAACATCTTTTTTATAGTGTGGGGACCAAAACTGGATGCAGTACTACTGATAGCTATCCTTGATAAAGAGCTACAAGTGAGTTTCTCTCTGTGTGTGCACACTTACACATGTACTAAAGCTGTATGTGTTTGAAAGTGGCTCAGCTACACTTGATAGCTCAGGCACAAACGTATCCCCTCTTGGGACTTTAGGAAGTTAGCACCCACCGCTCTCCTAGAAAAATGGAATAGTCTAGAAAATATTAAAAAGGCAGAATATTAAATTTCACTGGATGAGAAATGTAGAAACATGTTTTTTTAAGTAGGAAGCAGACTCACTCATAATATCCCCCACCATCCTCAGTAGCCCACAGCAGATGTCCACACTTAAGAGATAAAGAGATAGTTAGGTCTATTCCAGTCGTGGGTTTTAATTTTGGCGGATTGTAAGGATTGCCTCTCCTTCCAATTTAAGAAAGTAAAAATTCTTGAAACGTGGTATTTCAAAAGGAACCTTTTATTAAGCAGAAGTGACAGCAATGGATTCAAAGCAATGTCTGAATACTCTTAGGCAAGACAAGTAGGATTAAAGCAGTAGAGACCCCTCCCTTTAGCCAGAATGCAGATTTTAGCCAATACACAAGTGTGAAGATGTTTTCTTTACCAGCTGCCCTGAGAACCGGATAAGCATGTATTCTCATCCATCATCCTCCATTATCATTTAAAGTGAAACAGCCCACATGGCCGTCATAAACATTCCCCAAAGTTAAAGAGATCTCAGGGCGCTTTGGCACCAGGATATACAGTAGGTTGTAAAATATCTGTTGACACAGGCAATGCTAATAAATCGAATCCAAGGCCCCTCCTTCTCCCAATTGAATGGCAGTATCACTTTTAGGGATCTGACACCGATACCGGTTCGCTCATCCAGGGCGAACTGGTAACAACCCACCACTGATCTATTCATAGGCAAATGCCCTCACCCAAGATCCAACAAAGATAGGATTAGCCCTCTACCCATATAGCAACAGAACTCACTACATGGCACCTGGGGAGATTGCATCACCCAGCAAGGCTCGGGTTTCTTTCCGTGTAATTGTAAACATATCCCGCTGATGCTTGGTTGTGGGTTAATGGATAAGCGCTTCCACCCAATCAAAATACAGCTACGTCATCAGCCAATCAGAATACAACAACACTGTCGACCAATCAGAATACACCTTTGCCTCTTTTCATAGAAAAACGTCAGTTACGATCACACAGTTTGCCCATAAGCACCAAACCGAGAACTTCAGCCAGAAGATGACGAATGCGATTTCATCGAAATGTCACTACTACCCTTCTAGGGATATGTTTACAATTACATGGGAAGAAACCCGAGATGTTAACTGTACACACATATATACCCGTGAAAACTTACATAAATATGTGTGTGTGTGTGTGTGTGTGATTCATGCAAAGATGAGATTTTCATTTTATTTTATTTTATTTTTATATGCCGCCCTTCTCCGGAGACTCAGGGCGGCTTACAATGCATTAAGCAATAGCCTTCATACTTTTGTATATTTTATACAAAGTCAGCTTATTGCCCCCACAAACCGGGTCCTCATTTTACCCACCTTAGAAAGGATGGAAGGTTGAGTCAACCTTGAGCCTGGTGAGAATTGAACTCGCAGTAATTGCAGGCAGCTGGATGTTAAATGCTGCCTTAGTAGGAGGCATTGACAATCTCTAAACCAACCCAGCATAGTATAATTGTGATGCCATCTTGTGGATTGCTGAGAAAGTTACATCTCTATTATGTGAATGTATGTTTGCAGCGCAGAAGTTGAAATGTGAAGGAAAAGGAGCAGGGCTGTTTTCTCACCATCTACCATCTACTTAAGTAGGTTAGTTAAAGACTTAGCTACGTGAAGCTTGGTTAATTATGATCTTAGGATTTTGGTGGTGGGTACTTCCAGCCAGTTGTGTTAATGGTACTGGGTACTTCCAGCCAGTTTGGTTAATTAGAAATGGTGGAAAATATTAGTAGCTGGGGTGGTAGACGGTGGTGGTGGTTGGCTCTATGAGTTTGTTGTTTAGTTTCTGAATGTTTCATCACCAGGCTAGGTAGTGTTATTAGTGGAACTTCAATTGAAGTGTCTTATTTCTGTTCTTTTTGCTTTTATAGGACTTATGTGGTCAGTTGGTCACAGCATGTGAGGGTCATCTGATGTTGAGGAGACCCTGGCTGGTCAGGTGACTCTGACATTGGTCACATAAGACCTATAAAAGCAGGAAAGAACTGAAATAAGACACTTCAACCATAGTTCCACTGATAATGGAGCCATAAAAGCTAATACAATCCTGGGTTGTATGAACAGAGGCATAGAATCAAGATCAGGTAAAGTATTAGTACCGCTTTATAAAACCCTAGTAAGACCACACTTGGAATACGGCAACCAATTTTGGTCATCATATTTGATGTTGAGATGTTTGGAAAAAGTTAGGAGAAGAGCAAGTAAGATGATCAAAGCAGGGGTGAAATCTAAAAAATTTTGCTACCCGTTCTGTGGGCGTGGCTTAATTAGTGGGCGGGGCTTGGTGGTAAGGTGACTGGGTGGGCATGGCCAAGTCAATGTCACTTCTTTGCCCTTTTTTAACCTACAAAACACAACACAACACAACTGGCTCATCCACAATGTAAAAGCAGCTGTGCTGGACCCAAAATGGCCCCTGCAACAAGCAGAAACCTCACACAGCCACAAAAAGCCCAAAAAAACAACTTTCACACTTTACACACACAAAATTCCACGTACAGCTTTGTGAGATTTTGTGTGTTTGTGTGTTTGTGTAGTTAGAGTGAAACACTACAGAAACACACTAAATCTCAGAAAGCTGCAGAAATATTATTTTATTTTAATTTATTTTTATTTATATAAAAGCAGCTAAATTTAAAACTTCCTAAACTTTAAATGGCTAGGTCTAAAAAAAGAACAACTAAAAAAAACCCCAATTAACTATTTTTTTTAAAGCTCCCAAAGGGGAAAAAAACTTACCCAATAGAACAGGGGTCTCCAACCTTGGCAACTTTAAGACTTGTGGACTTCAACTCCCAGAATTTCTCAGCCAGCTTTGCTGGGAGTTGATGTCCACAAGTCTTAAAGTTGCCAAGGTTGGAGACCCCTGCAAGGCAGGCAGGAAGGCAGATAGAGCTGCTCACCAATGAGCTTGATTGCAGGCAGGGAGATTCAGTTGCTTGCTGATGCAATGGATTGCAGGTATTACAGCAAGCGAAGCAAGGCAGTCGTTGCGACCAGCAGCTAAGGTAAGCAAGCTGGAGGGTGGGGGGAGGAGGGATTTTTGCTACCAGTTAGCAGGCAACTCAGCTGGGATCGTCAGAGCTTGGCTCGTCAGAGCCATTTAAAAGAAAAAAAAGCCTCTGATGATCGCGCAGCTCAGCTGGGCATCGGGGGCGGGGGCAGGGATTTTTGCTACCGGTTCTCCGAACTGCCCGCCGCCATTGCTACCTACTCACCCGAGCCGGTCCGAACCAGGAGCATTTCACCCCTGGATCAAAGGCCTGGAGACTAAACCACAGGAAGAATAGCTGCAGGATTTGGGTTTGGCTAGTCTAAAGAAGAATTAGGGTTGGGTTGACATGATAGCAGTATTCCAGTATTTGAGGGGCTGCCACAAAGAAGATGGGATCAAATTATTCTCCAAAGCAGCAAATTCAAGACAAGAAACAATGGATGGAAACTAATCAAGGAGAGAAGCAACCTGGAATTAAGGAGAAACTTCCTAACAATGAGGACAATTAACCAGTGCAACAGCTTGCCACTAGAAGTTGTGGGGGCTCCATCACTGGCGGTTTTTAAGAAGAGACTAAACAGTCACTTATCTGAAATGGTATAGGTTTTCCTGCTTGAACAGGGGGCTGGATTAGAAGACCACCAAAGTCCCTTCCAGCTCTATTCTATTCTAAAATTGTAAAAAGGTTACCCAGCCTAGTGATGAAACATTGAGAAAGTAAACAACAAACTCGGAGAACAAACCACCACCAAGAGTTTGGTTAACTTATGGCTCATTGTGTTGTGTGAAAGCAGCAAATAGGGGACCCTCAATAGCTGAATTAAATAAGAGGTTTTGTAAGGAGTATGAATGAATGAATGAATGTAATTGATGTAGAAAAGAGTCAGCATTTGAGGGGGGCTCTCTGAAAATCAGAATCAAACGTAGGCCAAAAGGTTATTTCCACAGCAGAAAGCAAACATCTGAATAATAAAAATGGACCTAGAAATTCTTGGGTCTGAAGTGTTCAAGAGAAAAGGGAGATAAAGAAAGATATCTAGACACAAGACACAAAGAACAGACACAAATTAGACACAAGGACAGTTTTTTCCCCCAACGCCATCACTCTGCTAAACAAATAATTCCCTCAACACTGTTAAACTATTCACCAAGTCTGCATTACTATTAATCTTCTCATCATTCCTATCACGCATCTCCTCCCACTTACAACTGTATGACTGTAACCTTGTTGCTGGTAACCTTAAGATTTATATTGACTGTTTCCTAATATGATTTGACTGTCTATTTGTACCCTATGACTATCATTAAGTGTTGTACCTTATGATTATTGACGAATGTATCTTTTTTTTTATGTACAGAGAGAGCATATGCACCAAGACAAATTCCTTGTGTGTCCAATCACACTTGGCCAATAAAAACTCCTATTCTATTCTATATTTTCCCAGAGCCAAAGATGATGATTAGCTGCTGTTCTACTGGATGCAGTAAATGTGCTTTTACTTGTCACTTGTCAAATCTGAGACACAGAATTAAATCCTGGGCTATTTGGGATAGATGAGTGGCAGGTGCCTTAGAAGAACCCATCTCTTGCTGGACTATTTCAAAGACATAATAAGCCAAATCTTAAACTCTGCCATCATTTAATGAAGTACCTCAATAACACGTAAAAAAGACGAAGTCTTCCACTCTTCAAACAACATTCAATCTAGCTTGGGGGAAAGGAAAGGAAACTAGAAGTAAAAGCATCGAGAGCTCAATTAAATTAAAGGAGGAAGGTTGTGATACAAGAAGTTAAGTTCAATAGATAGGAAGAATAAGTGTTCAATTTATGGGCTCTCAGAAGCATCTGTCTGGGCAAATTGAGATGATGGCCATTTTCCAATATTTGAAGGGCTGCACTAAGGAAGAGGGGGTCAACCTGTTCTCTGAAGCATCTGAGGGAAGGACAAGAAGCAATGGGTGGGAGATTATCAAAGAGGGAGCCAACTCAGGACTAAGGAGAAATTTCCTGACAATTAGAACAATCAACCAGTGGAACAGCTTGCCTTCAGAAGTTGTGGGTGCTCCATCACTTTTAAGAAGAGATTGGTCAGCCATTTGTCCAGAATAGTATAGGGTCTTCTGCTTGAACAGTGAGATGGATTAGAAGATCCCCAAAATCCTTTCCAACTTTTATTCTGTATTCTATAAATCTTCTACCTAGAAAAAAGGTACTGGTGATTCTTGGATTTGATCCTTAACCCTTGATCCTTAACAGAATAGAATAGAATAGAATAGAATAGAATAGAATAGAATAGAATAGAATAGAATAGAATAGAATAGAATAGAACAGAGTTTTTTATTGGCCAAGTGTGATTGGACACACAAGGAATTTGTCTTCAGTGCATATGCTCTCAGTGTACATAAAAAGACAAGATACATTCATCAAGAATCATATGGTACAACACTTAATGATAGTCATGGGGTACAAATAAGCAATCAGGAAACAATATCAATATAAATCGAAAGGATACCAGCAACAAAGTTACAGTCATGCACTCATAAGTGGGTGGTGGGAACAATGAGAAGACTAATAGTAATAGTAATACAGCCTTAGTGAATAGAGTACAAATGTTTTCTATGACTCTGGAGAAAAAGACATAGAACACGATTCTGCAAAATAACTGAAAAAAGAAAAATATTGCTTAGGAAGGAGTTAAGCATCATTGCAATATTTGGAATCGGTACAATAACCAAGCGCCTATCAGAAAAAGCTCCAGCATTAAAAAAAAAAAACAATTTTGTTTTAAACTTCATTACAGAGTGGGTATCCTCAATTTACAAACAGGATTGAGCCCAAAAATTATTTTGCTGAGCAAGACCATTGTTAAATGAGTTTTACAGCCTTTCTTGCCACAGTTGTTAAGCGGATCAGTGCAGTCGTTAAGTTAGTAACATGGTTGTTAAGTGAATTTAGCTTCCCCATTGACTTTGTCAGAAAATCACAAAAAGGTGATCACATGACCCCAGGACACAGCAACGGTTATAAATATGAACCAGTTGTCAAGCATCCGAATTTTGCTCATGTGACCAGGGGGAGGCTGCAATGTAAGTGTCATAAGTCCCCTTTTTTGTGTGCTGTTGTAACTTTGAACGGTCACTAAATGAACTGTTGGAAGTTGAGGACTACCTGTAATGGGAACTTAATGTGTGGCCTTCATCCTTCATGTCTGACACAAAGCCAGCCATGATTAACCTTTAGCTTGGTAGTATGGACATATTCCTAGTGCTGGGCTGTTCAAACATGGCAGCTTTAAGACTTGTGGATTTCAACTCCAAGTATTCCCCAGCCAGCCATGGAAAAAAGCATCTCCTTTACAATGGAATGGAATAGGAATAGGAATAGAAGTAGGAGTAGGAGTAGGAGTAGGAATAGGAATAGGAATAGGAATAAGAATAGGAGTTAGGAATAGGATTAGGAATAGGAGTAGAAGTAGGAATAGGAGTAGGAATAGGAGTAGAAGTAGGAATAGGAGTAGAAATAGGAATAGGAGTAGAAGTAGGAATAGGAATAGGAGTAGGAGTAGGAGTAGGAGTAGGAATAGGAATAGGAATAAGAATAGGAATAGGAATAGGAATAAGAATAGGAGTTAGGAATAGGATTAGGAATAGGAGTAGAAGTAGGAATAGGAGTAGAAATAGGAATAGGAGTAGAAGTAGGAATAGGAATAGAAGTAGGAATAAGAGTAGAAGTAGGAATAGGAATAGGAGTAGGAGTAGGAGTAGGAGTAGGAATAGGAATAGGAATAAGAATAGGAGTAGAAGTAGGAATAGGAGTAGGAATAGGAGTAGAAGTAGAAGTATGAATAGGAGTAGAAGTAGGAGTAGGAGTAGGAGTAGGAATAGGAATAGGAATAGGAATAGGAATAGGAATAGGAATAAGAATAGGAGTTAGGAATAGGATTAGGAATAGGAGTAGAAGTAGGAATAGGAGTAGGAATAGGAGTAGAAGTAGGAATAGGAGTAGAAGTAGGAATAGGAGTAGAAATAGGAATAGGAGTAGAAGTAGGAATAGGAATAGAAGTAGGAATAGGAATAGAAGTAGGAATAAGAGTAGAAGTAGGAATAGGAATAGGAGTAGGAGTAGGAGTAGGAGTAGGAATAGGAATAGGAATAAGAATAGGAGTAGAAGTAGGAATAGGAGTAGGAATAGGAGTAGAAGTAGAAGTAGGAATAGGAGTAGAAGTAGGAGTAGGAGTAGGAGTAGGAATAGGAATAGGAATAGGAATAGGAATAAGAATAGGAGTTAGGAATAGGATTAGGAATAGGAGTAGAAGTAGGAATAGGAGTAGGAATAGGAGTAGAAGTAGGAATAGGAGTAGGAATAGGAGTAGAAGTAGGAATAGGAGTAGAAGTAGGAATAGGAGTAGAAATAGGAATAGGAGTAGAAGTAGGAATAGGAATAGAAGTAGGAATAAGAGTAGAAGTAGGAATAGGAGTAGGAGTAGGATATGGAAAGGACCTTGGAGGTCTTCCAGTCCAACCCCCTGCTTAGTCTACCATGAGCCATGGTGGCACAGTGGTTAGAGTGTGGTACTGCAGGCTACTTCTGCAGACCACCGGGTGCATGCAATTTGGCAGTTCAAATCTCACCAGGCTCAAGGTTGACTCAGCCTTCCCTCCTTCCGAGATGAGTAAAATGAGGACCCAGATTATTGGGGGCAAGAGGCTTAAGTGCTATTGCTACTGCTATTAGGCCACTTCAGACAGATGGTTATCCAATCTCTTCTTTAAAACTTCCAGTGTTGGAGCATTTATAACTTCTGGAGGCAAGTTGTTCCACTGGTTAATTGTTCTCACTGTCAGGAAATGTTAGTTCTAGGTTGCTTCTCTCCTTGATTAGTTTCCATCTGTTGCTTCTTGTCCTGCCCTCAGGTGCTCTGGAGAATAGCTTGACTCCCTCTTCTTTGTGGCAGCCCCTCAAATACTGAAAGATTGCTATCAAGTCACTCCTAGCCCTTCTTTTCATCAGACTAGATATGCCCAGTTCCAGCAACCGTTCTTCATATGTTTTAGCCTCCAGTCCCCTAATCCTCTTGGTTGCTCTTCTCTGCACTCTTTCCAGAGTCTCCACATCTTTTTTTCATCGTGGCGACCAAAACTGGATGCAATATTCCAAGTGTGGCTTTACCAAGGCATTATAAAGTGGTATTAACACTTCACGTGAGCTTGAGTCTATCCCTGTTAATGCAGCCTAGAACTGTGTTGTCTTTTTTGGCAGCTGTAGCACACAGCTGGCTCATATTCGTCCCCGTATCATGCCTTGTTCGCATCCTGTCTCACATTCCTTGGCCATTCAACCCATTTGTCCAAGCTGTCTCAAACTTTCTGGCTTGTTTCCAATAAGGTACATATTTGCACCTCCTGTTCATTGTAGTTGTCCTTTGCTGAGCTTTTCCCAGCTGCATTATGTCCTTTTTCAGACCTGGCCCTTCACTACCAATCTTGCAGAGGAATCATTCCTCAAAAAAAAAAAAAAAAATGGTACTTTTTACACCGGAGAAGAAAAATCATGAGGACAAAAACTGTGTTCTCCAGGACAGTTTAAGGCAGTTGTGAAAAGCTATCATTGAGCTTTTAAGAAGTTAAGGGAATAATCTCAACATATATTTATTATTTTGCAATATCCCACCCCTCTAGGCAACAGAAAATTAAGTAAAATAGCCCTTAGTAGCAACTGGACCAAAACATGTAATCATTTGATATTGAATTTCTCAGAAATAAGATTAGAGCATGCTCCGGGGTCCTATCAGGTTTTCTAATTCACCATGAAATCGGAAAAACTCAGAAGTTACTCATGGATAATTTTACAGAGTTGCATCTTCCAAAGTAATCCAAACCCATTTCATTTTTTTTTTAAAAAAAACTGGTTATTTTAAAGCAGTGTTAAGCCCCTTTTTCCAAAGTCACACGGTGGGCCTAGAGGTCAAGACGCTCTCCTCACACTCAGGAGGCTGAGCAGTCAATCCTAGGCAGTGATAGCTGTTTCTTTATCAGAACGCAAAGAGAAAATATTTGCTGTGAACTCCACATAGGTGTCAGGAAGGGCATCCAGCCAGTAAATGCTAAGCTCCATTTAATCATCCAGACTCTACCTCGATAAAAGAGATTATGGGGTTGTAAAAAGAAAAAGCCCACTTTTTCCAAAATGTCTCAAATATGTTGTTGTTTTGTTGTTAGTCGCGAAGTCGTGTCCTACCTATCTCGATCCCATGGACAATGTTCCTCCAGGCCTTCCTGTCCTCTACCATCCCCCATAGTCCATTTAATCTTACACCAACTGCTTCAGTGACTCCATCCAGTTACCTTGTTCTCTGTTGTCCCATTCTTCTTTTGCCCTCAATTGTTCCCAGCATTAGGCTCTTCTCCAGGGAGACCTTCCTTCTCATTAGGTGGCCAAAGTATTTGAGTTTCCTCTTCAGGATCTGGCCTTCTAAAGAGCAGTCAGGGTTGATCTCCTCTAGGACTGACCGGTTGGATCGCCTTGCAGTCCAAGGGACTCACAGGAGTCTTCTCCGGCACCAGAGTTCAAAGGCCTCCATTCTTTGACGCTCAGCCTTCCTTATGGTCCAACTTTCACAGCCATCCATTGCATCTGGGAAAACCAGCTTAAGTATACTTATTGTTAACTGACCAAAAATTGAAAGGTCGTTCAAGAAAAGATTTTTAAACTATCAGTCTTGTGCTATTTTTAGTCACTTTCTATCAGGATGCCAGGCATTTATTTTATTTATATGACCAATAACTATCTTGCTATTCTGAGAATATCCAAGCAACATTTTTCATTTCTTTTCTGCTGCTTCTATTTTTGTTTTAATGAATTCTGAATTTGAAGTCTTTGGTGGGGAAATCTCTCTTTAGCCTGAACCGGCATTTATATTTTCACATTCTTTACTATTTTATTATATGGTGAAATACAGACAACCATAATGCCAACAAAAAAATGATTATATAATGAAATAACCTGCAAAAGCTAATATACAAAAAAAGAGGGCCAAATAATATCCATTTGCATCCCAATGGGATTTAATTCTGGCCTTGCACGTATCATTAAATCTGGACATGTAAAAGCATATTACTTCATTTTCTCATTTTTAGAATATAAAGACTTCTCCAAAACTGATGATATCTCTTAATATTAAGAGGATAAGTTTCTTTCCAATGATATAAAATTATCTTTTTTGCTGAACCCTTCTCTCAAGTGAGCCAAAATTCTTCCTAAAATGACAAATTCTACATTTTAGGAATATCATTTACTATTGCATCTAAATCTTTAACTACAATATTTGTTTCCCAGATTAAATTAATTTACTGTGTGCTATGCTCTCAAATGAAAATGAAAAGGCTGGACAAGTTTTGTGGAAAATTACAGAGCTCTCTCAACATCATATTCTTTATCTGCAATATGGGATTAATTTCATGATGGACTAACCTGTAATAAGACAAACTATGCTTATCTGTGGGTAGCCTGATCACTGGAAAGTCAAACATTATGTGGATATCTATATTACCACATTCTTCTTCCCAAAACCTCACAAAACAACCCTGTGAGGTGGGCTGGGCCAAATAATAGTAAAAGGAAGCAATTACTGCATGACTAAATAGAAGTTGTAATTCCAGTTGCTTTGATTCAGGTCCAGATGTTGGTTTATATTACTTTAGTTAACATTGCTTTAGTTACTATCTGCAGCAGCAGCAACAGCATACAAGTGGTGCTGTTTTTTTCTGAAATGGTATTTAGGAAAAAATATGACCCCAGTAGAACATTCTCCTTCTCATTATATCTTCCAAATGCCTCAGAACAGCAGAAGGATGATATTTCCAAAATAAGCATTATGATGGGTTACACTGAGGAGTGTGCTTGACCATACAAGAGGAGGAGGAAAATGACACTGATTACTACTACTACTAGGTTACTACTAGTGTAATCCAGTGAGAAAAGTGTTGAACAAAAACCAAGGAGGTTGACAATGATTACTATTAGATTACTACTAGTGTGAAAGGTGTTGAACCAACACCAAGAAGGATTCTGTTGATAATGATTATTACTACAAGATTACTACTGGTGTGATCCAGTGGGGAAGGTGTTGAATTAACACCAAGATGAATGTCAATGATGATTACTACTACTAGATTGCTAGTAGTGTGATCCAGTGGAGACGGTGTTAAACCAATACCAAGATGTCGATGATGATGATGACTACTACTAGATTACTATTAATGTGATCCAGTGGAGAATGTGTTAAACAAGCATCATGCAAATCCATGTTCAAGTCCCACCTCAGCCATAGAAGCTTCTTGGGAAGATGTTGGGCGGGTCTTTCTTTCTCAACCCTAATCCTTGGATTAGAACATGCAGAGTTGCCCCTGAAGAAAACTAACACAACTCTCCCATGTTTAGTTAGCAAAGAAAACGCCTTGCTTGTTCTCTGTTCAGTTTTGCCACTGAAGACCTTGCTTTAATCACGCTCAAACATTCACACACAACTTTTGGTGCTTATTTACGGAGGTGATGAGCCAGATCAGAAGAGTAAAGGCCTCCGACCATCTCCGTAGCAACGGGAGCTCGTTTCATCTCCACACAAGTGAACAGCTCTACTCAAAGCTGGTAAAGAGGAAAAAAGGCTAGCTGATATGTGCAAATATTTAGGTTCTTTAGAGAACTAAGCTTTCTACCCTGGTGTTCTGACCCAGCTCCCCAAACACGACAAACCCCCTAACGTGAACTCAAAAGATTGAGTTCACGTTAAAAAAGCGCAACATGGCGCTCCCGTGTGACACCTCTCCTGCGCGAGCTGCACTGGCTCCCGGTGGTCTTCCGGGTGCGCTTCAAGGTTTTGGTTACCACCTTTAGAGCGCTCCATGGTTTAGGACCTGGTTATTTACGGGACCGTCTACTACCACAAACAGCCTCCCACCAGCCGGTACACTCCCATAGAGAGGGGCTCCTCTGGGTGCCGTCAGCCAAGCAGTATCGACTGGCGGCCCCCAGGGGGAGGGCCTTCTCTGTGGGGGCACCCACTATCTGGAACAAGCTCCCCCCGGAGATACGGAGGATCCCGGATCTGCGCACTTTCCACCGTGCTCTTAAGACCCTCCTATTCCAGCAAGCCGACCTGGCCTAATTTTTTCTCCCCTTTCTTTTACATTTTTAAACTGAAATTTTAATTTGTTTTAAATTATTGGGATTTTTAATTGTCTTGGGCTAAATTATTTAATTTGGTTTTAAATTGTTTCTAACTTTTATATTTCTGTATTTTATTCTGTGCCTGTTTACCGCCCTGAGTCCTTTGGAAGTAGGGCGGTATACAAATTTAATAAAACATAAAACATAAACAAACATTCCTTTATTAGGAATGCCGGCAGTCCTGGCAAAAAGTTTCTCTTGCAGGCTAACAAGTTCGCCCAACTGGAATAGGTGTTGTTTGCCACACCTATTCATTTCCGCCCCTGCCTTTTATCCCCAGAGCTAGGGTGGGGCTTTGCTAGCAGCAGTGGCTCTTCCGTTCCAAGGACTGGCCCATGGATTTCCACTGCTCTCTTCTCCTCAGCCTTCTGCGCATCCACGCGTCAGGCACTGGACCCAGCTGTTCCTCCTCTTCCTCATCAGCCACCTCCAGACCTGGGAGCTATTGACTCTCCATCTGAGGGCTTAATGCTTTTGGATTTAAAACATTGAGGGAAGGAAAAATCTCAAAAAATTTCAGAAATGTGGAGGGTTGAAGCTTTCCTAGAATGAGCCAAATCAATTTAAATATACTAACTTGATTCCAGCCAGGTTTTTTTTAAGGAATAGAGATGGCATCTTTCGAACTAGGACATTGATAAAGGAAAGAAAAGATGGTGTTTCTGTGTAGGTGTGCATGTCCAAACATTTCAAAAGCTAGCATCAGGTTGATCATTTTGGTCTAGTGGTTAAAGCATCAGGTTAGAAACTAGGAGAAGGTGAATTCTAATCCTGCCTTAGGCATGAAAACTGGCTGGGCGATTTTGAACCAATCACCACGGGACTGTGAGTTCTAATCCTGCCTTAGGCATGGAAGCTCCTGGGGAACTTGGAGCCAATCACCAGGGGACTGTGAGTTCTAGTCCTGCCTGAGGCATGAAAGCTACCTGGGGGACTTGGAGCCAATCACCAGGGGACTGTGAGTTCTAGTCCTGCCTTAGGCATGAAAGCTACCTGGGAGACTTGGAGCCAATCACCAGGGGACTGTGTGTTCTAGTCCTGCCTGAGGCATGAAAGCTACCTGGGGGACTTTGAACCAATCACCAGGGGACTGTGAGTTCTAGTCCTGCCTTAGGCATGAAAGCTACGTGGGGGACTTGGAGCCAATCACCAGGGGACTGTGAGTTCTATTCCTGCCTTACGCATCAAAGCTGGTTGGATGACTTTGGACCAGTCCCTCTCTCTCAGCTGAACCCATGTGTTGTGGGGAAAACAGAAGGAGGGAGTATTAGATAAGCATGCTATCTTCAGTTATTTATAAAAATAAAAAAGCAGCTTTTTTTAAAAAAATAAAAATCTAATCTATATGGCTCACTCATCATAACAAAATGCAAGCAATGCCCTTGCTAACTAGTACATGCCCTTACAGGCAGTTGTCTATTTACAACCATTCATTTAGAGACCGTTCGGAGTTACAACCGCACTGAAGAAAGTGATGTATGACCGTTTTTCACACTTAACCACCATTGCAGCATCCCTGTGGTCACATAATCAAAATTTGGGCACCCAGCAACTGGATCACTTTTTGCAACCTTCTGACAAGCAAAGTCAATGGGGAAATATTTCATTCACTTAACAACCGTGTTACTAACTTAACCACTGCAGTGATTCACGTACCAACTCTGGCAAGAAAGCTTGTAAAATGGGGCAAAGCTCACTTAACCACAGTCTTGCTTCGCAATAAGAGATTTTTGATTTCAATTCAGTGGTGAAATGTAAAATTTGTTACTACAAATTTTCGGCCGAAGAGGTTGTAAAAAAAAAAATGCTTTTAAAAGCCTCTGACGATGAGGCAACTCAGCAGGGATCAGGATGGATAAAAATCAATGATTTTTTTAAAAAAATCAAAAAAATCAGATTTTTTTGATTTAAATCAGATATTTTTGATTTAAATCGGATTTTTTTTTATTTTTATCGAATTTATTTTAATAAAAGACTTTTGGGGTAAAAATCTATTGTAAGATAGTTTTCTATTTAAGATACCTAAATAATTTAGTTTATTCAGCATGAAATGGAGCTTAGTTATGTAGCATGAGGCTGTATATTCTGCAACACTGGGACTATCGGTGAGTCAACAGTGGGTCAAAGGAGTAGCAGAGATGACAGTTGCTCTTTAAAAATTATGATTTAAATCGAGTTGATTTAAATCAAGCCTTTTTACTAGTGATTTAAATTGTGATTTAAATCAACTCGATTTAAATCAAATCCACCCTGGCAGGGATTGTCAGAGGCTTTTAAAGGCATTTTTTTTCTACAACTTCTTCAGCCGAAGAGGTTGTAGAAAAAATGCTTTTAAAAGGCTTCAACAATCCCAGTTGAGCCGCGCGATCATCAGAGGCTTTGTTTTTACTTTTAAAAGCATTTTTTATGCCAAAGAGGTTGTAGAAAAAATGCTTTTAAAAGTTAAAAAAAAAGCCTCTGATGATCGCGTGGCTCAGCTGCGCCTGGGCGGGGGGCATGGGCAGGGGGCAGAGGGGCAGAGAGATTTTTGCTACCGGTTCTTCGAACCACCCGTTTCCATTGCTACCGGATGGGGCCATCCGGTCCGAATTAGGAGCATTTCACCCCGCCTCAATTGTGGTTATAAGTCAAGGACTACCTGTTGTTGTCGAAGCAGCTAACAGGGCAAAAGGTTTTCGGCACCATGGACAGATCCTGAAGGACAACGAACCATGTTGCGCTCCTGGGTTCTAAATATCCAGACAAGGTTTTTTCCTTGCTAATAGTGAAGTTATTTACAGTGACAATCTACTGGATGGGGATAAGTATTGCACTCTGTTTCCATTATATCCTGTTTTAGCCAAAGAAATGGATCTCTTGCCCTAACTTACTTTACAGATAAGGAAATCTCCCACATTATTGCCATTTTCTCATAAGAGTTGCCTAGCGTTCTGCACACATCCCAAAGGGCATATATTCTGTCTATGTTCACAGTAGAGTGAATATTTTACTTAAAATTAAAATAGATGCTCTCCTGTAAATCTCCAGGGGAAAAATCACCTTAGGTTATCCAAAATTTGCTGAGCTATCCCTTCAGCACCAAGAAAGTATGCTGATCTCGAAACAGAAGGACATTGAAGCTGCATAAGAATCTTGCTAGTTTAGTTGAACAGAGGCAAAAATATATTAGATATAGAAAAGTGCTAAGGCGGGGTTAGGAGATATTGACATGAATCTTGCAAAACATTCCAGGAGCACAGAATTTTTTAATTAAACCAGTTATGAAAAAGGCAAATGCCCATGAGGTAGGTAGTTTGGCAGGTCCTCAAATCCATCTTAATGGGTCACCGTATTGCCTGCCCCATGCCATATTTCCAACAAATTTCATTCCCCTCCCCTCATTTAGTGCTGTGGGAAACTGGGAGGGGAGGATTGTATAGAGTATGAGTGATATATAGTCAAAATAACATTCTTTTCTCAGAGAGTCAAGGACATCCTGCCCTGCACCTGGAGTGGTGTGACTGGGAGGCATCTCCAGTTGGGACAGTGCTTGGATTGGACCATGTGATGGACATGTGGGTGCTGGGCAGGGACTTGGACTTTCTTTTGGGCAGAGAAAACCCGGAAGCTTTCAGATTCAGGTTTTCCCAGATGTGCCAAAATGACATCTCTAATAAAATGAGGAACTTCAAGCCTCCGAGTGTCTTCTTTCATTGGGGGTGTTACTTGGAACCTTGACACTCAGCTTATCACCTCTGGTACTGGCATGCCCAAGGCTTTAGGAGTGGCTCAGATCTGCTTCCTGTCTCGGTTTGAAAGATCATTGTGACATGAAGGTCCTTGTGAAGCATTTTACAGATTAACAGAGTTGGAAGGAATCCTGTAGGTCATCCAGTCCAACCCCCCCCCAAGCAGGAGACCCTACACCATTTCTTACAGATGGCAGTCGAGTCTCTTCTTGAAAGCCTCCAGTGATGAAGCTCCCGCAACTTCCAAAGGCAACTTCTGTTCCATGGGTTGATTGCTCTCCCCGTCAGAAATTTTCTTCTTATTTCCAGGTTGAATCTCTCCTTGATCAGTTTCCACCCATTGTTCCTTGTCTGGCCTTCAGGTGCCTTGGAAAATAGCTTGACCCCCTCCTCTCTATGACAGTCCTTCAAATATTAGAAGCCTGCTCTCATGTCTCCCCTGGTCCTTCTCTTCACTAGACTAGCCAGGCCCAATTCGTGCAACTGTTCATCGTATGTTTTAGCTTCCAGTCCCCTCATCATCTTGGTTGCTCTTCTCTGCACTCTTTCTAGAGTCTCAACATCTTTTTTACATCATGGCGACCAAAACTGAATGCAGTACTCTAGGTGTGGCCTTACCAAGGCTTTATAGAGTGGTATTAGTACCTCCCTTGATCTTGATTGTATCCCTCTGTTGAGTTGAGGGCTCAGTCTTTCACCTCTGGTATTGCCCTTGGGCACAACTGGGGCTCTGATCCACCTCCTGCCTCAGTTAGAAAAATCATGGTGTCTTGAAGGTCCTTTTCTGAAGCCTGTTCCAATCATCTTCTCCAGGGGGAAGGAGAACCAACTTGGCCGGCCTCCGTGACTGATGCTACTCAGGATTTTCTGAACTGGAATTTCCTTCTTGCACTTCAAAATAGGGCACAGCTGGAAAGGTCACCCCAGAGTCAGTGTAATCAGAGCAAATGTTATTCTCCGACTAAGGCCTCAGCCCGGCTTATTCATTATCCAATTGTCTTCATCCCCAGATGCCATGTCATGCCAAGTGGAAGTACAAACGTAGCCTTCAGTCATGTGGAGCACGCAGATGCTGCGGGCACACAATTTGGCTGAAGAACTCCAGATGGCATGGGTCATTTCATTGTACTGTGGAAAGCCTCAGATGCTTCACCATGCCCAGAGCGGGGAGGACGATGGGCAATTCAATCAGAATGCAGCTGGAAGGGACCTCAGAGATCTTCTAGTCCAACCCTCATGGAAGAGGAGACTTTATAGCAGGGGTGTCAAACTCAAGGCCTGTGGGGTGCTTAAATCTGGCCTGTGGGGCTGGCCTGGAACTATCAAAGGATCAGCACGCGGTGCTTCTGCCGGCCAAAATGGGTCGCAAACTCGGGGGGCCTCCGCACAGCCTGTTTTTGGCTGGCAGAGTGCTGCTGGAACCCGGGGAGGGCGAAAACGAGGTGCAGCCCATTTTGGCCAGTAAAGTGCTGCAGGAGGCATCTGTCCCGTCTCCCCTCCCTCCCCCCGGCCCATGGAGGAGAACTACAATGCTGATCCAGCCCTCAAAGAAATCCAGTTTGACACTCCTGCTTTATAGCATTCCAGATAAGTGGCTGTCCAATCTCTTCTTAAACATCTCCAGTACACCCATAACTTCTGAAGGTGAGCTGTTCCACTGGTTAATTTTGTCCTCACTGTTAGGGGGACAATTAACCAGGGGAAGAGATTCAGGAATCTATTCGAAATCGATTCACACAATACCCGTTACCTTTCCCCAACATGAGATCGATTTTGATTCTCTCTTCACCATATTACTTTGAATGGGAGTGTGGAAGTTGTGTAAAGAAGGCGATACTTAAACTGATTTAGCCTAGTGATTAAGGTACTGGCTTAAGAATCAGTAGGCCATGAGTTCTAGCACCACCTTAGGCCTGAAAGCCGATTGGGTGATTTTGGACAGTTCATTCTCAGTCCAACCCACCTCACAGGGTTGTTGTGGGAAAAATATGAGGAGAAAGACTGTTAGGAATGAATCACCGAATAACAGAATTGGAAGGGACTTTGGAGGTCTTCTGGTCCAACCACTTGCTCAAGCAGGAGACCCTGTACCATTTCAGACAAATGGTTGTCCAATCTCTTCTTACAAGTCTCCAGTGTTGGAATAACCACAACTTCAGGAGACAAGCTATTCCCCTGGTTAATTGTTCTCACTGTCAAAAAATTTTCTAGGTTGGTTTCCTTGATTAGTTTCCATCCCTTGCTTCTTGTCCTGTCTTCAGGTGCTTTGGAGAATAGGTCGACCCCCGACTTCTTTGTGGCTGGCCTTCAAATACTGGAACACTGCTATCACGTCACTGCTATTTTCAGTAGACCAGACATTTCATTTCATTTCATTTTCATTTACTGAACTTCTATACCGCCCTTCTCCCAAAGGACTCAGGGCGGTGTACGGCCATATTAAAACACATATAAACCACAACATTTAAGAACAATTTAAAAACAAATATATAAAATTTGGCCCACGAAATTTAAAACCTAACAAACACCCCAATTTAAAAATCCCTATTAGGCCAGCCCGGCTTGTTGGAATAAAAGAGTCTTCAGGGCGCGGTGAAAGGTACGCAGGTCGGGAATCATATGGACCTCTAGAGGCAGATCATTCCAGAGAGCTGGTGCCCCCACAGAGAAGGCTCTCACCTTGGGTGTCGCCAGTCAACATTGTCTGGCCGATGGCACCCTGAGGAGCCCCCCCCACTCCCCGTGGAAGCGTATTGGCTGGTGGGAGGCTATCGGTGGCAGAAGACAATCTCGTATATACCCCGGTCCTAAGCCATGGAGCGCTTTAAAGGTGGTAACTAACATCTTGAATCGCACCTGGAAGACCACCGGGAGCCAGTGCAGCTCACGCAGGAGAGGCGTCACATGGGAGCGCCATATCGCCCCCATAATCACCCACGCGGCCACATTCTGGACCAGTTGGAGCCTCCGGGTGCTCTTCAAGGAGACATACCCAATTCCTGCAGCCATTCTTCATAAGTTTTAGCCTCCAGCCCCCTAATTGTCTTTGTTGCTTTCTCTGTACTCTTGTATGTTCACCGCCTTGAATTATTTACAAATCTTATAAAGGCAAGCAAAAATATCAAATCAAACAATAAATTAATAATAATAATAATGAAATTAAATTAAATCACCACTCTAAACAACCTGGCCTTGATCCTGTTTACTTTAAGAGGAGACAAAGGACCATACTGATAACCTTACCAGATTTTTCTTTATCGTATCCTACAGTAATAGATACTATGCAGGGCTGGATTCTACTTACATTTACTACCAGTTCGCAACAGGGCTGTGTGCATGCACTTGCTTCACTCGCGCACGCACACACTCTTCTGTACATGTGCAGAAGTGTTTTGATGACATCAGGGTCAGTGGGCGGAGCCTCCCGTCGGTTTTACTACCGGTTCTATAGAACCGGTGCGAACCGGGGGCAACCCACCACAGATACTGTGTAACAGGGGTGGGTTCTAAATTTTTTTTAGTACCGGTTCTGTGGGCATGGCTTATTTTGTGGGTGTGGCTTGATGGTCATGTGATAATTATTTAGGATTTAGCAGAGGTACTGGTCTACCAGGCTTTTAACTGCTTGCAGAGCTGTACTGGTCTACCCATTTCTTTTTGCAGGCACTGATCTACTCATGTATTTTTGCAGGCACTGGTCTACTCATTTGTTTTCTTTTAACACTGATCAGCTGTAGGGCGGCCCTTTGAAGCCCCGCAGCAAGAGTTTAAACAGTTTTTTTCCCTCTAGCCATCAGCTGGGACTCAGGAGGCAATAGATTGGGGGTGGGGCCAAATAAAAGGTAAGAATAATGCGGGGGGCGGGGGGGCAGAACCGGTTCAGTGACGTCATATCGTCACCGCTACCGGCTCGGGAGAATTGGGCCGAACCGGGAGGAACCCACCACTGCTGTATAACTAAGTGAGAATAATCAACCAGTGGGATTGCTTGCCTCCAGAAGTTGTGGATGCTTCATCACTGGAGGCTTTGAAGTTAATGTACTTTACAGTCAGTTTAAGTAGCTGTGTCACTTAATAACTTAACTGTGTACTTTGTTTAATTGTGGATACTAGTACCATAATTCTTACGGTGTCTGTTTCCTGACCAAGCCCACCTTGAAAGTTCCCGTTGGCTGTTTGGTCATCCAAGCAATTATCTGTGAAATCAATTAACCATGAGAAGAAGGAGACCAGAAGCACCCCAAACCGGGAATTGGATCGTCTCCAGCAGCAAAGCTTCATCCCAAAAGACTTCAGCAGGCAAGACGAAGAACGACTTGGCTCCTGAAGATGGGACGAGACCCAGCTAAGGCTCCAGCTTGTGCACGGCCTCCTGGCTCGGGCAAATGAGTCTTAAGCACGCCACACACACACACACACACACACCACGCCCCTCCCTCCCTCCCTCCCCACTCATGACCGCGACAGCTTGCCAAAAGTAGACTCCGTGCCAACCTCATCAGTGGATCAGGGTAATAAGGTCAATGTGAAAACAACTGGAAGGCACATTTCCCAGTAAACATGTGCTGAGTGGAAACAGCCCGACCTTATGTTGTCGAATCCAAACCCACTGAGTCAATTGCCAGAAAACATGATATGACCTTTCGGATTCACTGAGCATCAGCTCCAAGAGCAAGGCGGCTGTGCTCTTTTCCATTCTCCCGCTGCCCCTCAGGGCCTCAAGTCACTGGAAGTAATAACTGGGGCCTCTAAATCTGCACTCCTTTAATGAAAAAATCTATATATACGCATGGCACCCAGTTTGACCTGGTGGCAGATCCTTTTTCCTGTATGCTTAGCTCAATTTCTTTAAACTTAAACTGCCTTCTTCTGGGTACCGAGACACCGAGAATCGGAACTTGCTTTGCGTTGAATATCACTCTCCGTGGCAGGGTTTCTCCGATGTCCAGCCTTGCACCCTCTGTTCCTCCTCCCCCTCTTTTTGAAATTTAATTTGCAATGGGGCAAGGGCACAGGAGCCCTCGGAGATTAGAATGGCCCCCAACCTTGCTGGGGGTTTTTTGGGGGGCAGGGGGGGAAAAGGATTGAAAAACTTGGCTGCGTATTCTGAAAGTGTTATTTTTGCTAGTTGGTTAACTATCTCAGTTTCTTCGTGGGTTTATTCTTCAGATGTTTTCATTGTTCTATAGTTTATAATTGATTTAACTGTTTTATCATTTTAGAATTGTAAGCTGACCTGAGTCGATTGGCTGAGATGGTTAGAAATTGAATGAATGAATGAATGAATGAATGAATGAATGAATGAATGAATGAATGAATGAAGACACTTCCTATGATGGACAGCCTTTCTCAAACAGGGTCCTCTCCAGATATTGGAACTTCCATTCCCACAACCTGCTTGACCATGGCTAAAAACTCCCAATCCAAAGATCTGGGTGAGCCCCCGAGTTGGACAACAGAAGAACAGAATAGCAAAGCTGGCTGGGGAATTCTGGGAGCTGAAGTCCGCCAGGCTTAAAGTTGCCAAGGTTGCAGACCCCTGATATATATCGTATACTGGACAGATAGATAGATAAGATAGATAAGATAGATAAGATAGATAGATAGATAGATAGGGATAGGGATAGGGATAGGGATAGGGATGAGTTATAAGTTATGAGATATGCTATGTATTATATGAAGAACTGTGATATGTTCTAGTGACTAGTCTCATATGAAACATGAAGCCAGAACATAGGAAGAACCGTTGCAGGAATTGGGTTTGTCTACTCTAGTGAAAAAGACTAGGGTTGACACAATAGCAGTGTTCCAGTTTTTAACAGGCTGCCCAAAGAGGAGGGGGTCAACCTATTTTCTGAAGCATGGATGGAAGCTTATCAAAGAGAAATGCAACCTAGAAGTAAGGAGAAATTGAGTGAGTGAGAACCGTAAACCAGTGGAACGGATTGCCTTCAGAAGTTATGAGTTCTCCATCACTGGAGGTTTTCAAGAAGAGACAGCCCCTTGTCTGGAATGGTGTAGGGTTTCTGCTTGAGCAGGGGGCTGGACTAGAAGACCTCCGAGGTCCCTTCCAACTCTGTTATTCTGTATCCCTTTTGCTTTATTTTTATCGCATACCTTGCTGGTGTGCTGCTTATTGACTGAAATAAGGTAGTTCTGTGTCTCTCGAATTAAAAAGGCAATTTCCCCTACTGATGGCTTGAGTTAGAAAGGCAAAGAACTTGGCACAAATCCAACGCTACACCACTGCTTGAATTGCTGCACCGCTGAGCCAAAGAATTTACCCGGAGCCAAAATGAGTTTGGATGAAATACTGTGTGCCAGTCAACTGGCAGAATTAAGAGCAGATTTTCAGTGGCAGCCGTCCTCCTGTATTCTCCCTCCCTCCTAGGCCTGGCACTGGAGTTGGGGGGGGGGGAGAGTCTCATTAAGGCTTGCTGCCAAACATCTCCGCTCCACAAAACTTCTGTGACGGGAAGCAGAAGGGGAAAAAATGAGCGTATTGTTGAAGAACAAGTTGGGCCAAATTTACTTATAGGATGACTAGGGAGACGCTTAATCCTCCAGGTGGTGGTTTTTTTCCAAAAGGCAACGGGACTGTCTTGGTGTTTTCTTTGAAGAGGTTTTGCTTCTCATCCGAGAAGCTTCTTCCGTTCTTACAATGACTTAGTTTGTTGTGGAAACAAGCCTACAAAAGTGTGGAAGGAGCATGACTGAAGCTAAACGTGCCGCAAGTTCTCCTTCCACCAGGGGTGGGTTCTACTTACCTTTACTACCGGTTCACAATGGGATCAACTCCTCTCCTTTCCCCTCCCTCTCCTCTCCCTTTCCCCTCCCTCTCCTCTCCCTCCCCCTTTTCTCTCCCTCTCCTTCTCCTCTCCCTCTCCCCTCCCTCTCCTCTCCCTTTTCTCTCCTCTCTCCTCCCTCTCCCCTCCCTCTCCTCTCCCTCTCTGTTTCTTGTCCCCTCCTCTCCCTCTCTTCTCTCCCTCTCCCTTCCCTCCCCTTACTCTCCTCTCCCTCTCCCCTCCTCTCCCTCTCCTCTCCCTCTCTTTCCTCCTCTCCCTCTCCTCTCCTTCCTCTCCTCTCCCTCTCCCTTCCTCTCCTCTCCCTTTCCTCTCCCTCTCCCCTCCTCTCCTCTTCTTTCCCCTCCCTCTCCCTCTTCTCTTCCTCTCCTCACCCTCTCCCTTTCCTCACCTCTTGCCTGGAATTATAGCTGGTAATTTCCCTGGTGCTTCAAGAAATATTGCCATGCAAATAAAAACAGACTAATTAAAGAATCCCCTTGTACATTTGACAGAAAAGTTGAAGGCATTTTACTAAATTGGGATTTCTTACAGAAAGGGAAACTGCTTATGGCTCACAAGCATTAATTTCACTCCGTAAACAGCTTAACGCCAGTGAGTTTTGACATCACTGCTGATTTCCTCTATTGATTTCAAATGCTGTCTCTGCATTAATCCAATTTCATGCTTTGAAAGTGAGCAGAGCACCAGAGAACTTCTTTCTGAACCTTGCAATATTATTAATCATTGCCTCACATTGTGTCTTTCGGCATGGAACAGATTTCTAAGCATAAATAATTTGTCTCGGAGGAATTTACATCTTGGTTCCCAACAGATCTCCAAAAAAGCCAATGCAATCCTAAATTGCATTAACAGAGGGATACAATCAAGATCAAGGGAGGTACTAATACCACTCTATAAAGCCTTAGTAAGGCCACACCTAGAGTACTGCATCTAGTTTTGGTCACCACACTATAAAAAAGATGTTGAGACTCTAGAAAGAATGCAGAGAAGAACAACCAAGGTGAACCTAGATTCTCGACATCTTTTTTATAGTGTGGTGACCAAAACTGGATGCAGTACTCTAGGTGTGGTCTCACTAAGGCTTTATAGATGCTGGTTGCCGAGCATTGTGAGGATGCTACATTGGTGGTAAGTGTGAGAACTGATCATTAACTCACTTCTTTCAATGCCGTTGTAACATCAAATGGTCATTAAATGAATCCAGGACATGTATACCCAACAACTTTCTCTTAGCAAATCTGGCAAAACTGCCCATAAGCATTTGATATGCATGGTGGACCTGTGCAAAAAATGAAATAGCAATAGCACTTAGATTTATATACCGCTTTACAGTGCTTTATAGCCCTCTCTAAGCAGTTTACAGAATCGGCATATTGTCCCCAACAATCTGGGTCTCCATTTTACCGATCTCGGAAGGATGGAAGGCTCAGTCAATCTGGAGGGAGGGAGGGAGGGAGGAAGGGCAATAGCATTTAGACTTATATACCGCTTCACAGTGCTTTCCATCCCTCTCTAAGTGGTTTACAGAGTCAGCATCTTTTCCCCCAACAATCTGGGTCCTCATTTTACCCACCTCGGAAGGATGGAGGGCTGAGTCAACCTGGAGCCTGGTGAGATTTGAACTGCCAAACTGCAGACAGTCGGCAGAAGTAGCCTGCAGTATTGCACTCTACCTACAGCGCCACCATGGCTCATATATATGCTAATAATTTTGGATTTATGGATTTGGGAAATAAAAAGGGTTAAAGGGGGTTTAAGGAAAGTCTCCTTGACTTATAGAGCGGGCAAGTAAATTATGTCTATATCCAAAATGGGACTGAATGAAGCTTTGTTATTTCTTTGGTGAAGATGCTTTTATGTTTCCATATAAATGCATCTCAAAATGCTTTACAAGACAATTATAAAATCACCTCCCTCCCCAACTATTAGGAAAAAAGATTAAAAAAAAAACCAAGGGGGAGGGGAAAATAGAATAATTTGTGATCAGTTCACTGGAGATGTTTAACCAAGACAGTTAAAAATTCAGAAGCTGAATTCAGAAACAATGCTAGTTTCTGAATTCAGAAGTGCTTTCCTGTGACATTAGCATATCACAGGAATAATGGATGGAAACTGGTGAAGGAGAGATTCAACCTAGAAATAAGGTGAAATTTTCTGACAGTGAGAACCACAAACCAATGGAACAGAAGTTGCCTTCAGAAAGTACATATATATGCAGCGAGATTATTGATAGGTAAATATTGGAAAAATGAAGCTTTGCCCACTATCGAGGAATGGACTTTGAAGATGGCCAGTTTTGCGGAGATGGCGAAGATCTCAGCATACCTAAAAGATCATTCACAATAGACTTATGAATGGGAATGGAAAAAGTGGATAGATTATGTGCAGAACAAATATCAAACTAGGAAGTATCAAATAGCTTTTCATTGATAGTATTATATTAAGATAGAAATATTTCAATTTTGTGAAAATGAAAAATTATATGGGGGATGGAGGGGTTCAAGTTTCATATAAAGGGGTTTTTTGATGGGAGTATATTCTGTGGAAGTCTAGGGGGGAGGGGAGGGTTGGGGGGGTTAGGGAGGGTTAGGTTGGGGAGTTTGGGGTGGGCTGGGGGGGGAAATGGGGTGAAAATGTAATTGTAAAACTTTTGCAATAAAAGAAAGAAAAGAAAGAAAGTACATATATAGACTGGTTGAAACCAGGCTTAATAGCAGTAACTCTGAGAGGGATCTTGGAATCTTAATGGACAACCAATTCAATATGAGCCAACAGTGTGCGGCAACAGCCAAAAAAGCCAATGCAATCCTAAATTTAATTAACAGAGGGATACAATCAAGATCAAGGGAGGTAATACCACTCTAAAAAGCCTTAGTAAGACCACACCTAGAGTACTGCAACCAGTTTTAGTCACCATACTATAAAAAAGATGTTGAGACTCTAGAAAGAGTGCAAAGAGCAACCAGGATGATGAGGGGACTGGAGGCTAAAACATGTGAAGAACGGTTGCAGGAACTGGGCCTGGCTAGTCTAGTGAAGAGAAGGACCAGGGGAGACATGAGAGCAGTCTTCCTATATTTGAGGGGCTGCCACAGAGAGGAGTGGGTCAAACCAATGGAACAGAAGTTGCCTTCAGAAATTGTGGGAGCTTCATCACTGGAGACTTTCAAGAAGAAACTGGACAAGCATTTGTCCGAGATATTATAACATTTCCTGTCTTGGGGGTTGGACTAGTATAGGGGTCAGCAATCTGTGGCTCTGGAGCCACATGCGGCTCTTTCACCCCTCTGCTGCGGCTCCGTCACTCAAAATACACATCACAACCGCCAATGTGCGACACCTGCCAGCACACGATTTATTGAGCTTTTCAACCCCTGGTAGGCCAACCGTGGATACATCCAAGAAAAGTTTCAGAGGAAAACGGAACGTTTAGTTCAACTACATATGCTAGTTTTGTGGCCGCTCAAGAAATAGTCAGGCACGGGAAGGGTTTTGTGGCTCCTGGTGTTTTCTTTTCTGTGGGAAACGGGTCCAAATGGCTCTTTGAGTGTTTAAGGTTGCAGATCCCTGGACTAGCACCTCCAAATCCCCTCCAGCTCTGTGATTCTATAAGTTATATTCCCATAACTGGAATCCTAATCTTATTTGTTCAAAGTGGAAATGAGTGGGGGAGAAACTTTATTTACTGCAAGCCCAGATACCAACGAAGTACATATCATTGGGGGCCAAGTGCGAAACAGTTTCCAGAGGACAGGTTGGGTTCATGGGTAATGATGACTATCCAATAAGCATCTATAGGCAATCCTCAACTTACAACCGTTCATTTAGTGACCGCTCAAAGTTACAACAACACTGAAAAAAAGTGCCTTACGGCCGTTTTTCACACTTATGACTGTTGCAGCTTCCTCATGGACACAGGATCAAAATTCAGACGCTTGGATAACCGACTCATATTTATGACCAGCGTCCTGAGGTCACGTGATTCCCCTTTTGCAACCTTCTCACGAGCAAAGTCAACAGGGAAGCAAAATTCACTTAACAACCGTGTTACTCTCTTAAGAACCGCTGTGGTTCGCAACTTTAACAACTATTGGCAAGCAAGATCATGAAACGGAGCAAAGCTCCCTTAACAACTGTCTCGCTCAGCAATGGAAATTTCAGGCCCAATGGTGGTCATATGCCTGACTAGTGGCTCAAGGCCTGACTAGGTGGCTCAGTGGCTAAGACTGAGCTTGTCGATCAGAAAGGTCAGCAGTTCGGCGGTTCGAATCCCTAGTACAGGTCTCCTGCGTGAGCTGGGGGTTGGGCTAGATGACCTCCAAGGCAGGGGTGAAATGTAAAATTTGTTACTACCGGTTCTGTGGGCATGGCTTGGTGTGGGGGGTGTAATGTGACTGGATGGGCGTGGCCATTTTTTTTTTAAATTTGATTTATATGCCGCCCTTCTCCAGAGACTCAGGGCGGCTTACAATATGCTAAGCAATAGCCTTCATCCTTTTGTATATTTACACAAAGTCAGCTTATTGCCCCCACAACTGGGTCCTCAATTTACCTACCTTAGAAAGGATGGAAGGCTGAGTCAACCTTGAGCCTGGCGAGATTCGAACCTGCAGTAATTACAGGCAGCTGGTGTTAATAACAGGGTGCTTTAGACCACTGTACTACCAAGGCTCATCTTTTTTAATTTTTCAAAGCATTTTTTCTACAATCTCTTCGGCCAAAGAGGTTGCAAAAAAATGCTTTGAAAAGCCTCTGCCGATCAGGCAACTCAGCTGGGATCATCAAAGGCTTTTCAAAGCCTGTTTTTTTACTACCTCTTTGGCCAAAGAGGTTGCAGAAAAAAATGCTTTGAAAAGCCTCTGACGATCCCAGCTGAGCCACGTGATCATCAGAGGCTTTTTTTTTTTAGTTTTGAAAGCATTTTTTCGGTGGAAGAGGTTGTAGAAAAAATGCTTTTAAAAGTAAAAAAAAAACAAGCCTCTGATGATCGTGCGGTTCAGCTAGGTATTGTGGGGGGACAGGGATTTTTGCTACCAGTTCTCCGAACCACCCACCGCCATCGCTACCAGATTGGGCGATCCGGTCCGAACCAGGAGCATTTCACTCCTGTTCCAAAGTCCCTTCCAACTCTGTTACTGTTACTTGCCTGTGTGAACTTAAAAGATAGCCATTGTTTCAAAAGAAAGCAAGCTTTCTTCGTGGAATTCCGCGCAGTCTTCTGTTAGTCAATGAATCAGATTTATAGGTATCGTCAGTTCTCCTGTTGCTTTCTTAATCAGATGTCACCCCAAAGGCACCGGTTGCAATTAGAGATGAGAAATGGAGGTTGGGGAGGGGGAGGAAAATGTCACAACCCCTCGCTCGTCATGGTGGGGCCTCGTTCTGCGATCGCCACTTAAGCCCTCCCGTTCTTCCGGGAACATGACATTTGCTAAAGACAAAACCTCCTTGGCAAATTCTCTGCAGTCCCATCTACAGTGTCGCCATGAAAGCTCAACAAAAGGCCATATTTATCCCCGGGGATGCTGCACTATAATAATATGACATTTTGTCACAAATTAATTTCAAGCCATGGTAATATCCTTGACTTGAAAGAGGAGGTTCATTTGGAAAGGTGATTCGGAGGACTAAAGTAACTCATCATCACACTAGACTGAGCCAACGTACTTGCCGTTTGGCCAACGGTTAACAACGGGATGAACATCTATGGAGATTTTCGGTCATCCAGGTCATGGTTGTCCCAAAGGTGCTTTTTCAAGAGGCAACTAGACTTCTTGGTTTTTTCTTTGAAGACGTTTCGCTTCTCATCCAAGAAGCTGCTTCAGCTCTGTTATAAGTCAAGGACTACCTGTGCATGTCTATGGAGATTCTCCGTCATCCAAGTCATGGTTGTCTCAAAGGTGCTTTTTTAAGAGACAATTGGACTTTCTGGTTTTTCTTTGAAGACATTTTGCTTCTCATCCAAGAAGCTTCTTCTTCTTAGAAGCTTCTTCTTCTCCTTCTCCTTCTTAGCTTCTTGGATGAGAAGCTAAACATCTTCAAAGAAAAACCAGAAAGTCCAGTTGCCTCTTGAAAAAGCACTTTTAGGACAATGGAATGAACACTTTCCCTAAACCTAACCTTTTCCCCATCTGACATATGACGGCTGTGGCCAGGGGGGCTTTCTATCAGGTTCGCCTGATTCGCCAGTTGCAGCCCTTTCTGGATTGCGACGCCTTGCGCACGGTCACTCACGCCCTTGTCACCTCCCGACTGGACTACTGTAATGCTCTCTACATGGGGCTCCCCTTGAAAAGCACCCAGAGGCTCCAATTGGTCCAGAATGCGGCCGCGCGGGTAGTTATGGGCACAACTCGTTGTGCCCACGTGACACCCCTCCTGCGCGAGCTGCACTGGCTCCCAGTGGTCTTCCGGGTGCGATTCAAGGTGTTGGTTACCACCTTTAAAGCGCTCCATGGCATTGGACCTGGGTACCTGCGAGACCGTCTTCTACCACCAGTAGTCTCCCACCGGCCAGTCCGCTCCCACAGAGAGGGTCTCCTCAGGGTGCCGTCGGCCAAATTATGTCAGCTGGCAACATCCAGGGGGAGGGCCTTCTCTGTGGGAGCCCCTGCCCTTTGGAATGAACTGCCCCCAGAAATGCGTAAGATCTCCGACCTCCGTGTATTTCGCTGTGCCCTCAAAACCTTGTTGTTCTGCCAGGCCGGGCTATCAATGTAAAGATTTTAATTGGTTTTAAATGTGGGATTTTAAATTTGGGGGTTTTATAATCGAGCCAATTATTTAATAATTTTAATAATTTTTAAATTTTGTTTGTCTTTGTGCTTTTAATCAGGCTGTACACCGCCCTGAGTCCTTCGGGAGAAGGGCGGTATAGAAATAAAATAATAATAATAATAATAATAATAATAATAATAATAATAATAATAATAATATTTATTTTCTGACAGATTGGTTGAACAGAAACCCCAGATCCTGGTTTCATAGAGCTTGGGTGAGGTTCCAGATGTGTCCACGGATGGCAAATGATGTCCATTCAACATGGCTGGAACTGAGGTCGTAGAGAGAGAGAGAGATCAACTCTCCAATCCTTCCTACAGCCTCTTCCAACTGGTGCTAATTACCCGAGATACATATGCATGCATCTAACATACACACATACACACTAGCTTCCAGAGTACACGACTTCCTAGAATGTTGTTGGAAGCCCATTCAGTCTTGGAATCAACTATGGTGATTCCAAAATCAACGAAGATGTGCTCTCTGAGCTTGGCTGTTTTCTTGCAAACTTTTTGTTACCCAGTAACTTCTTCATGCCCTGAAAATATTACCTAACCATAATGAAACATCTGCAAGAAAACAACCAAGCTCAGAGAGCACATCAAGGACTCCACAATTCAACCCTGAGCTACACAGACTCTCTTTGATTCAACAAGAATTTGGTGCGTTGCAGATCCGTTGTTTCCCACAAGTTGAAGTACCCCTGGTACTCCTTCATGTAATGACCCCCCTCTCAACACAACATCAAGTGCTCACGTTGAATTTCCTCTCAGCTGAATTCCTTCGGTGGCCTTCATAGGTATCTGTAAAGAATGAACAAGCCTATTTCTAGGGCAACCAAAACACCCTTGCAACAAGAAATTAATTGCCAAGAATGGTTAATATGACAGGAGACTACATAAAACCCTATTATATTTCTTTGTGATTCTATTCAGTAGTGTATACTATTGCTGCATTCAAAGGCCAGGCCGATCTCCTGGGGTAAATTGCTACATTAGTTTGACATTTCTGGCTCCAATTAACCTTACATTTGAGCTATTTTCCGAGATATTTTTTTTTTCCTCCTTCCCTCGTCTGAATTTGTGAGAAGGTTAGACATTCACCCTCCCGATGCTGTTACAATTGTTGATATACAAGCTCACGGATAAGCTGCAAAGATCCTTCTCTACTCACCCCAGGTAAACGTGCTAAATCTTGTATAAAATGGGAGTTGGAGCTATCAGATTATGTACAGGCGGGAGACATGCATTTCAACCTCTGCCGCAACTCCCTTGTAACACTGCAGGCAACTCAACCTGGGAAAAAGTTACAGGAATTGGGTATGTCTAGTTTAAAGAAAAGAAGGACTCGGGGTGACAGGATAGCAGTGTTCCAATATTTGAGGGGAAGGGCTGCCAGAAAGAATAGAATAGAATAGAATAGAATAGAATAGAATAGAATAGAATAGAATAGAATAGAAGATAGGATAGGATAGGATAGGATAGGATAGGATAGGATAGGATAGGATAGGATAGAATAGAATAGAATAGAATAGAATAGAATAGAATAGAATAGAATAGAATAGAATAGAATAGAATAGAATAGAATAGAAGATAGGATAGGATAGGATAGGATAGGATAGGATAGGATAGGATAGGATATAGGATAGGATAGGATAGGATAGGATAGGATAGGATAGGATAGGATAGGATAGGATAGAATAGAATAGAATAGAATAGAATAGAATAGAATAGAATAGAATAGAATAGAATATAGGATAGGATAGGTTAGGATATAGGATAGGATATAGGATAGGATAGGATAGGATAGGATAGGATATAGGATAGGATATAGAATAGAATAGAATAGAATAGAATAGAATAGAATAGAATAGAATAGAACAGAATAGAACAGAACAGAACAGCAATAGCAATATAGAATAGGGTAGGGTAGGGTAGGGTAGGGTAGGGTAGGGTAGGGTAGAATCGAATCAAGTAGAGTAGAGTAGAGTAGAGTAGAGTAGAGTAGAGTAGAGTAGAGTAGAGTAGAGTAGAGTAGAGTAGAATAGAAGCTGGAAGGGACCTTGGGGGTCTTCTAGTCCAACTCCCTGCTTAGGCAGGAAACTCTACCATTTTAGACAAATGGTTATCCAATCTCTTCTTGAAAACTTCCAGTCTTGGAGCATTCACAACTTCTGGAGGCAAGTTGTTCCAATGATTGTTCTAACTATCAGGAAATTTCTTCTTACTTCTAGGTTGCTTCTCTCCTTGATTAGTTTCCATCCATTGCTTCTTGTCCTACCCTCAGGAGCTTTGGAGAATAGCTTGACTCCCTCTTCTTTGGGGCAGCCCCTGAGATCTTGTCTTGCCTTCAGGTGCTTTGGAGAGGGTCAACCTATTCTCCAAAGCACCTGACAGGACAAGAAACAATGGATGGAAACTCATCAAGGAGAGAAGCAACCTAGAACTAAGGAGAAACTTCCTAACAGAGAGAACAATTAACCAGTGCCTCCAGAAGTTGTGGCTGCTCCATCACTGGACACTTTTAAGGAGAGACTGCACAGGCAGCTGTCTGAAATGGTATAGGGCTGTGATGGTGAACCTATGCCGCACATGCCAAAGGTGGCACACAGCGCCCTCTCTGATGGCACACGAGCCGTCGCCCCAGTTCAGCTCTGCGGTACATGCGCGCGTGCCTCCCAATGGCCAGCTGGTCTTCGGGTATCTGCTGCGCATGGGGGGAGGCATGTGTGAGGGGCCACGGATGTACGTGAGGGGGGTGGGGCACATCCAGGGGGTTCTGGCATTTGTGGGGGTGGGGTGCATGCACGGGGGCTGCTTGTGCATTGCATTTTGGGGGTCGGGCGCATGTACATGCATTTGAGCGCACACGTGTGTGCTTTGGGCACTCGGTCCCGAAAACGTTAGCCAGCACTGGTATAGGGTCTCCAACTTGAGCAGGGGCTTATTTTTGCAAAGGCGGCTAAATCTATTTTACTACGCATGTTGCTTTTGAAAGCAGCGGTCACACGCTGTTGTGGCCCCGCCCTCTGAGCCTGTCCCATCGGAGGAAGAAAGCTCCGAGCATGAGGAAGAGGAGTCAGCCAGGCCTCCCTCTCCAGGCCCCTCCCCTCTGGCATTGTCTCAGGTGCCGGCCGAGGGAGAGGAGATCAGCAGGGAGACAGCTGGTTCGGATCAGAGTGACGATGAAACATCATTCCTGGACGCACGCCTCCGAAGGCATGATAAACGATTGCAGCAGTTTAGGAGGCGTGCTAGGGATTAGAACTGAGTCACTGGACCACACCCCAGAGACTATATAATAGAGGGTAGTGGTCAGGGATCCTTGTGACGAACAAAAGCAAACCGTGGATAGTCACTAAAGCCTCGTCAGGAACTGCTGGGAGAAATATTATTTCTGCTTGGACTTTTTGTACGTTAAGTATCTTATCTTTCTGTTTGTGAAAATAAAGGCATTTGGCAGACGGTGTGTCTATCGCTGCCAAGTGGGAGATAAGACCTGGGTGCGTTCCAAAGTGTTTCCTTAACCCTTGGCTGGCTGTATTTGTGTGTGTGGGGGGACGGGGACAGATCACACGCTTTGTTCCCTACCAAACCCCTATGTCGTATCTTAATCCATTAACTCCTGCTTAAAGTTGTTAACTCTTCTATTTTCCATAAAGGCATCTCGATCTACTGTATATTATTGGATACGAATGGCTGCCGCTGAAAACACTTTGTAACATCCTAGGCAATTTATGTAGGAATTAGTCTTACAACACAGAACATTGCATGCCCACTAAAGCAGGAATGACAGATTGAAAGAAGAAAAAAAAAACCCTGTCAATTTCGATTTCTCTCCATGTCTCCATTTGGTAAGTATTTTAAGTTTAACGTTGCTGCCATTCAACTGTGTGCATTATATTTAAACACCGGTATACGTTCCAATCTCTGCATTTTTGTGCAATTTTGCCTACGGGCTCTATTTTTCCAGAGAAACCTCCCAAAGATAATGCATTTCTTAAAGGGTTATTTTGAATCGATGTCTGAGCTTTATTATAAATCGCGGGAAAGATTATTGGCAAACCTCCTTACTCAATCCACAGAAAATTTATTTATTTATTTAAAACACTTAACGTAGCTATTGTATCGCATTCTTGGCAGTCGCCGATCAAAAATGAAGACGGTATCAATAACAAAACCAAATAATATACTGTATTCTCTATTATAACCGCTTGAATCTGGGTGCGAGGAATATCTAGTTCATACATCATGTTTACATTATGGTTGCATGGATTTTTTTGACCCAATATGGAATGAAGTCCCAAAGGTGTTTTTTTTAAGAGGCAACTGGACTTTCTTGTTTTGTTGTTGTTTTAAGACGTTTCGCTTCTCATCCAAGAAGCTTCTTCAGCTCTGACTAGATGGTGGAGAAGAAAAACAAAAGAAGTCCAGTTGCCTCTTGAAAATGCACCTTTGGGACAACCATGACCTGGATGACTGAGAATCTCCATAGACTTTTAGCTATGTACTTTGGGATAAACATCCTTCGAATGGTGTGGGAATATGAATGGATTTCCAGGAAAAATTGCAGACTACAGGAGCCATTTGTGCTTCAGTTTGAGATGGAGACAACACAGACTCATCTTCAACAGCCTGCACCTGTCTTCAACAGGGAAGGGACAAAGGACAGAAAGCATCCTGCAGAAAGCACAGCTCCACAACCCAATCCTTTCAGCAATTCCAACTCCACACTCATTTGCATCACTCAGGTGACCCTGAGGACACAGACAAACCTCCAAGTGGCCTCAAGGACTCTCTAAAAGGATGCAAAGGACCAGCTGTCTGCAAGGAGTATTAATCCTTCCGTTCCCCACCATCTAGTCAGAACTGAAGAAGCTTCTTGGATGAGAAGCGAAACGTCTTCAAAGAAAAACAAGGAAGTCCAGTTGCCTCTTGAAAAAGCATCTTTGGGACAACCAGGCTCTGGAGGACTGAGAATCTCCAGAGACACCCAAAATGGGAGCAGATCGCCTTATTAGGATATTTCTTTTTCTTTCTTTTTTTCTTTTTCTTTCTTTGCTTTTTTTCTTTTTCTTTTCTCTCCCTTCCCTTCCTTTTGTTTTCCTCTCCCTCCCTCTTTCCTTTCCTTTCCTCTTTTCTCTTCTGTTCTTTCTTCTCTCTCCTTTTTCTTTCTTTCTTTCTTTCTTTCTTTCTTTCTTTTGCTTTCTTTTTCTTCTCTCCCTTCCCTTCCTTTTGTTTTCCTCTCCCTCCCTTTCCTTTCCTTTTCTCTTTTCTCATTTCTCTTCTCTTCTCTTTTCTTTCTTTCTTTCTTTCTTTCTTCTCTCCTTTTTCTTTCTCTCTTTCTTTTTCTTTCTTTTTCTTTTCTCTCCCTTCCCTTCCTTTTGTTTTCCTCTCCCTCCCTCCCTTTCCTTTCCTTTTTTCTCATTTCTCTTTTCTTTCTTTCTTTCTTTCTTTCTTTCTTTCTTTCTTTCTTTCTTTCTGTCTGTCTGTCTTTCTTTCTCTTCCCAATCTAGCCTACAGTCCTAGGTGTCAAATAAAACTGCTGGTGCTGCTGCTGGTATATAAGTCTATTGCTGTTGCTATGACAGTTGCACTGTCCCAGGGTCATGCGATCACCATTTGCAGTCTTCCCAGCTGGCTTCCAACAAGCAAAGTAAATGGGGAAGTCAGATTCACTTAGTGACTTCCATGATTCACTTAACAACCGTGGCAAAACAGTCATAAAATCTGGAACTCATTTAAAAACCGCCAAACTTAGCGATGGAAATTCTGGGCTTATAAATTGAGGATTACCTGTACATTCTTCCTCATTCATTGCCTTCTCACCTCTTTCTCACTATAGACTTAGAACAGGGGTCGGCAACCTTAAACACTCAAAGAGCCACAAAGGCCCTAACCGGAAGCCCCCCGTTCAATTCTGGAGCCAACCGGAAGTCCGGTTCCCCCACCATAGAGTCTCCTCCTAACGCAGCAGCCATTTTCCTCTCCCTATCCCAACTGAAAGCCCTATCAATTGTGGAGCTGACTGGCGACAGGGAGCCACAGCAGAGGGATGAAAGAGCCACATGCAGCTCCAGAGCCGCAGGTTGCTGACCCCTGACTTAGAAGAACTTAGACTTTATTGGACACTTTGAATGTATACTAATCGGCATACATTAAAATGAAATTTCGTTGCATCCAGCTCTCAAAGGGTCACTGCCTCCAATATACCCTGCATAAAATTAATTAATTAATTAATTAATAACAATGGCACTTATATACCGCTTCACAGTGCTTTACAGCCCTCTCTAAGCAGTCAACAGAGTCAGCATAATTGCCCCCAACAATCTGGGTCCTCTTTTTACCCACCTCGGAAGGACGGAAGGCTGAGTCAACCTTGAGTCAAGCATTCGAACTGCCAAGTTGCAGGCAGCCAGCCGTCAGCAGAAGTAGCCTGCAGTACCGCACTTTAACCACTGTGCCACCGTGGCTCTTATTTCATAAATAAATATGCACGTGGCCACATATATTATATGACACTATTTTCCCGTTTCCTCAACACAGACAAAAGAATAATTTTTGGGGCAAAGCCAGGTTATTGCCATCTCAGGATCTGGATGTGCTTCTGCCAGTTCTAAATCTATCTCTTTGCCCTTTGCCTGGCATTTTGCAAACATGCAACCAGAGAAAAGGCCAGGGAGACCCGAGAATATATAAGGCAACAGAGAAAGCTGAATTTTCTCACACAGAGTGGCTCTCAAGATGCATTTCATTCCCCCACAACATCCAGATTAATTTTCTACAGTGGTACCTCGATATTCATTGTTAATTGGACCCGGGAGACGCGATGAGTATCAAATAATTTTTTCCCCATAATGAATACTGGTAGTCCTCGACTTACGACCACAATGGAATCCAAAATTTATGTTGCTAAGTGAGAAATTTGTTAAGAGAGTTTCACTCCATTTTACAACCTTTCTGGCCACAGTTGTTAAGTGAATCCCTGCAGTGGTTAAGTTAGGAACACTGTCATTAAGCGAATCTGGCTTCCCCATTGACTTGGCTCGTCACAAGGTCGCAAAAAGGGATCACGTGACCCTGGGACTCTGCAACCGTCATAAATGTGAGTCAGTTGTCAAGCAACTGAATATAGATCACATCAGCATGGGGATGCTGCAATGGTCCTTAGGTGTGAAAAATCGTCATAAATCAATTTTTTTTAGTGCCGTGGTAACTTCAAATGGTCACTAAATAAACTGTTGTAAGTCAAGGACGACCTGTAATGTAGTGAGTCACAAGGCAGCCGACACTGATAAGTTCGCACTTGTGTGTCGAGTACCAAACAAACAATGAGTACCGGGACAAAAAAATTTTGCATCAAAATGCATTGAGGACCAAATTTGATGCGTTTCAAAGCAGTTGAGTACCAAGGTAAGACTGTACTTTCCTTGCTCTAAGCCTCACCATCTGTTCAGCTCTGAAGCAAGATTAGACCAATATTTCGCACAAACAAAATGCTATGTAACACATGTGGTTCCCAACACACATCTATAAAGAAAGAGTCTTTTAAAATTGAAAGCATCTTTCAGTCTCTATAGCAGCGGTGTCAAACTGGATTTCTTCAAGGGCTGGATCAGCATTGTAGTTCTCCTCCATGGGCCGGGGGGGGGGCGATGACAGGACGGACACCTTCTGCAGCACCCTGCTGGCCAAAATGGGGCACAGGGGGGGCACACACAGCCCCCTCTACCCCATTTTTGGCCTGTAGGGCCTCCTGCAGCACTTTACCGGCCAAAACAGGGTGCAGAGCCCCCCACCCATGTGGCCCGTTTTTGGCCTTCACAGCCTCCTGCAGCACTCTGCTGGCCAAAAGTGGGCCACAAGGGGCCCCTTTTCAGTCAGCAAAGTGCTGCAGGAGGCCGTGGAGGTCAAAAATGGGCCACGGGGGCCTCGCAAGTAGCCCGTTTTAGCCAGCAGAGGCACCACAGGCCAGTCCTTTGATATTCCCAGGCCGGCCCCACGGGTTGGATTTAAGGACCCTGCAGGCCAGATCCAGCCCCCGGGCCTTGAGTTTGACACCCCTGCTCTATAGCATCAGTGCAAATAAATCCAAAAAAGCCAATTCAGTTCTGAGCTGCATCAACAAGAGGATAGGATCAAGATCACGGGACGTGGTAGTACCACTTTATAATGCCTTGGTTAAGATCATACTTGGAATATTATATCCAATTCGGGACACTGCAATACAAAAAAAGATGTTGAGACTCTGGAAAGAGTGCAGAGAAGAGCAACGAAGATATTAGGGACCTGGAGAGGCTAAACTGTGTGATGAAAGATTGAGGGAATGAGGCATGCCTAGCCTATCGAAGAGAAGGATTAGCAAACACATGTCCTTCCAGGACTTGTGAGGCTGTCATAGACAAGAAATCAACTTATTCTCCAAAGCACCAGAAGCAATGGTGCAAGACAAGCAATGGGTGGAAGGTAATTAAAGACAGATCCAACCTAGAACAAAATTTCCTGTCAGTGAGAACAATTAATTAGTGGAATGATTTGCCTCCAGAAGTTGTGGGTGCTTCATCACTGGAGATTTTTAAGAACAAAGTAACAAGAGTTGGAGGGACCTTGGAGGTCTTCTAGTCCCCCCCCCCCCCCCCGCTCAAACAGGAAATCCTATTCCATTTCAGACAAATGGCTGTCCAGTCTCTTTTTAAAAGCCTCCAGTGATGGAGCTTCTGGAGGCATATCATTCCACTGATCGTTATCACTGTCAGAAAATTTATCTTTAGTTCTAGGTCAGTTCTTCCTTCAGGTGCTTTGGAGAATAGCTTGACTCCCTCTTCTTTTTGGAAACCCTTGAGATATTGGAACACTGCTATCATGTGTCCCCTAGAAGTTTCATTAAACTAGACCTGCCTAGTTCCTGCAACCGTTCTTCATCTGTTTTAGCCTCAGCTATTTGTCCAGAATGTTATAGGGCGGTAACGATGAACCTATGGCACGCGTGTCCCATGTGGCACATGCAGTCATATCTGTGGGCACACGAGCATTGCCCTAGCTCAGCTCCAGTGCACATGTGCGCGCCAGCCAACTGATTTTGGGCCTTCCAGGCCCACCAGAAGTCGGGAAAAAAGCCGTTTTTGCCCTCCCCAGGTTCCTAGAAAGGCTCTGGAACCTGGGGACGGCAAAAAACGGGCCTACCGGGCCCATCGTGCCATCACGTGCCAAAAGTGGGGGGGTGCACGGGGATGGGGCAGAGTGGGGCATTGAATTATGGGTGTGGGCACATGAGGGCGCGACTCGCTGCACGACCCCCACTTTTGGCACGCAACGGCAAAAAGGTTAGCCATCACTGTTATAGGTCTCCTGCTTGAGCTGAGGTTGGACTAGAAGACCAGCAAGGTCCCTTCCAATGTTATTTATTCTATGTTCTATTAACTCCCGAATTGCTTCATTTTCTGAGATTAGCCGAGGTAACCTAGATATCTGGCTGCAATGAACTCCCTTATTCAAGACAGACCACAAGTATCTTCCGCACCTTGAATTTAATTATTATTATAGACCTTCAAGATTGTTTTCAAGTGCTGAGGCCTCACCAACCATACTTTGGTGCCATGTCTGCCTTTGATCGCCAGGTGCTACGCAGAAGCTACAAAAATAAAGACAGTGCAGAGAGCAAAACATTGCTTTATTTAATATGCTGAAGACGTGTTTAATATACTTCGCGAGGATGAAAAAAGACAACATTCTCCAGAGCAAAGAGAGAAAAAGTTCACAGCCTCTATTTTTTTTAGGGGGGTGGGGGGGCAGGGAGGAAATTAAATAAATTCAAATAAAGTGCAATAGCACCACCCTGTGACCAAGATTAAAAAGTTCATCCTTTTCCTCCTTTAAAAAGCAGGAGCTAACGAACGTTTTCAGAACAAGGAATCTTTTCAAACTAATGAATGGGGAGTTTTGCCTGATTTAGATCACCTGAAATTAATAGCATCTCCAAAGCTTTTCTCCAGAATGCAATTAATGATTTGCCACCAAGGAGTGAGGATCCCCAAATCTTTTAGTTTGGATTTTCAAAATAACTTCAGAGCGAGATGGTTCTCCTCCTAATCTATGCTGAGCCAACCCTGCCCTTTTTTATACTTCCCTCCTATGACACGGTGGCTCAGTGGCTAAGACATTGAGCTTGTCGATCAAAAGGTTGGCAGTTCAGCGGTTCGAATCCCTAGTGCCGCGTAATGGGGTGAGCTCCCGTTACTTGTCCCAGCTTTTGCCAACCTAGCAATTCGAAAGCACATAAAAAAATGCAAGTAGAAAAATAGGGACCACATTTGGTGGGAAGGTAACAGCGTTCCGTGCACCTTTGGCATTTAGTCATGCTGGCCACATGACCACAGAGACGTCTTCAGGCAGCGCTGGTTCTTCCGTTTTGAAACGGAGATGAGCACACACATACCCAGAGTCAGGAACGACTAGCACGCATATTCGAGGGGAACCTTTACCTTTACCTAATACGCTTTAGATTAATTATCCATCTAGTGGCTTATTTTACTTTAAATTAATAGACTGAATGGCACTGACAATTTTGTACTTATGCTGTTTGGTTGATTAGCAGACCTAATGAACTTTACAAACCATGCTAGCTCAGTTTAGAAGACCATGAATTACGAAGGTTTCACTACATTGAATTCCAGATACATTTGCATTCTTTTTTTCCTTTTGTTGAGATTCACAAAAGCTCACTAATCTACTATCCTCTGTTCCCCAGATCAGAAGTATTAATTCTTCCTACAAAGTACTGTAGAAAGTTAGCACCCACCCATCTCCTAGAAGAAAGAAATATTTTAGGAAATATTTAAAAGACAAAATATTATATTTCCCCTAAAAGAGAAATAGAAATCTTAAGGGAGACAGAAACTCAGAGCTTCAGCTCCCTACCCCCAGGAGATATTTGGTTCCCATCAGGAAGGACTGAGCCATCCTATCTACAAAACAGAAGACCTTCAGCTCCAGGATGAGGGGATTAAGATAGGACCCTCCAGGACATAATAGGATTATCTAGCAGCAGGGCTCACTGCATTGCAAAATCACCTGGGGACATTGTATCACCCTCCAGGCTTCAAACAAACTTATCTCAGACAAACTCCTAGCATGGGTGTCTGACTACAGCCAATAGGATACATTTCTTGCACAGGAACAGGAAGCTCAAGGGCAAGGCCCAAGAGAAGGTATAAATAACCCTCACTCTCCACTCCATGTGGTCAACTGCACCAGGATCATGTGCTTGATGGTTCTGCTCCGTTAAAACATCTTTCCAATCAGCCTCCATGTTTCCAGTTTCTTTCTTGCTAAGCGTGCGCTTAGCAAACCAGTTGTTAAACCGGTAGGATCCCACCCCTGGAGCAAACAATGAGTCCACAAAGCAAGGAAGAAGCAATGAGTCCATGAAGCAAAGAAGAAGCAGTGAGTCCACGAAGCAAGGAAGAAGCAAGCAGTCCTGCAAATTCCAAATGTCTTCAACAGCACACAAAACTCTACAAATTCAGCATTTGTTCCCAACAAATTCCCCCTCCCCACAGCATCTCCTTAAATCTCAGTCCCCAGGTGTGCCTTGTGAAGAGGGGTGGGGCACTCTCCTCCCCAGTCATTGGGTCGTCTGTGCTGTTTCCGCCTTCTCTCCACTCTCTGTGCTCGGGGATCAGGAGGGGGCGGTCCTATCCTCCCTGCTAATAAGCCGCCCCTGGGCCTTCCTCAGCCTGCTCCTCACCACATTCCTCTGAAGCCAACAAAATTGCCCCCTCTATCTCCAACGGCTCCAGCTCTGGCTCATCCTCCTCTGCAGATTCAGGCTCTGACAGGGTCATGACAAAAAGTGACAACCAGCACCTTGAATTGCACCTGGAAGCAGGCTGATGGATTTTGAACCAAGTGGAGCTTCTGGATGCTTTTCAAGGGCAGCCCCATGTCGAGCGTGTTGCAATAGTCAAGACGGGAGGTGATTAGGACATACATGATCTTATGGTCATCATAAGAAAAATCAATGCATGTGCAATATTTCCAAATATGAACAATGTCTCATTCATGCTTTATAATGGCTCTGTTAAACAGGTCATTTTAATGGAACCTGTGTCACAACAGCAAAGTGTAGAAAAATGTAGAGCATTGATTTTCAAGGATCACTCAAGATATGTGGACTTCGACTCCCAGAATTCCTCACCTAGACTGGCTGGAGAATTCTGGGAGTTGAAGTCCACATATCTTGAGCGATTCTTGAGAATCACTGCTCTACATTTTTCTATGCTTTGCTGTTGTGACACTCAATCACTGGGGAATTCTGGGAGTTGAAGTCCATATCTCTTCAAATTGCCAAGGTGAAGAAAAAACACTGGACAGAGTCACCTAAATATGTCAATCGATGAAGAAATATTCACTAGATATTTCCTGACTTGCTACCCGGTCCTCAGATTTCGTGTGTTTTCTCTTACTTCTGCTGTTTACAAAAATTAGGACATTGTCCTCAAGTGCTTCGCAACGCTGTCTTCAGCTGGTTCTTCTCTGCTCATTCTTTTCTTCAATTTTTTTGGTTCTTCAGCTTTCAACTGAACTTGAAGTTCATTGCTCTGAGAAGGAAGCCCTGGGGCCCCTCTACGGTCATCAAGATGTGCCATGGGTTTGTCTGGCAGTGCTCCGAGATGTGGGATACAGCCAAGACTCTTAAAATAGAAACAGAATAACAGAACAACTATCAGAATAACGAGCAGAACAACTAACAGAATAACCAACAAAATAACATAGTTGGAAGTGACCTTGGAGATCTTCTAGTCTCAAGGTGTCAAACTCAAGGCCTGGGGGGCTGGATATGGCCTGCAGGATGCTTAGATCTGGCCCGCGGGGCTGCCCTGGAAACAGCAAAGGACTGGCCTGTGTTGCTTCTGTGAGCAAAAATGGAGCTCGGGAAGGAGCTCCGTTTTTGCTGGCACAGTCGCGGGAGGCCATTGCAGCCAAAAACAGAGCTCGTGAGGGCCACATGAAACCCTCCTGAGCTCCATTTTCGCTGTCCAGAGGGTTGCAGGAGGCTGTCGCAGTCGAAAACGGAACTCGGGAGCCTGTTTTCCCTGGCAGAGTACTTGGGCCATCACAGGTGCTCCTGACATGTGTGACGTCGAGCTGGCCATGCCCACCCTGGCCGCCCCCACCCTGGCCCCCCGAGGTCAAACAACCCTGATGTGGCCCCAGTGGTGAAATCTGAACCGGTTTACTACCGGTTCGCTAGCCATGCATGCACAGCTGTGCCACGCGATCGTCAGAGCCTCTTTTTTTTACCTTTTAAAAGCATTTTTACTACTGGTTTTGGCAAATAGGTAGCAAAAAATGCTTTAAAAAAGTAAAAAAAAAAGGTTCAGATAATCGTGCGGCATAGCTGTGATCATCGGACCCTTTTATTTTCTTTTTAAAAGCATTTTTACTACCTATTTGCCCGAAATGGTAGTAAAAAGATGCCTAAAAAGTAAAAAAAAAAAAACTTCCAATGATCAGCTGAGTGACATGCAATCGTCAGAACTTTTTTTTTTTACTGTTTAAAGCATTTTTAACTATCAATTCAGTAGAACCAGTAGTAAAAAAACGCTTAAAAAGTAAAAAAAAAAAAAAAAAAGTTCTGATGATCGCGCGTAGCTCATCTGATCGGCGGAACTTTTTTTTTACATTTTTTACTACCAGTTCGGCAAACCAGCCCGAACCGGTAGCATTTCACCCCTGTGTGGCCCTCAGTGAAATCGAGTTTGACACCCCTGTTCTAGTCCAACCCCTGCTTAAACAGGAAATCTGTGTATTAGAAGTCATGGACACAAATAATAGGAAAAAGTCCAACTGATGATCATTTTAATCCATGCAGAGCATGGTCTGGATGGGGCAGGGCACAAGAGATAGTTGTCTTCATGAAGTTATCAAAAAAAAGGTCAATGCAATTCTAGGCTGCATCAACAGAGGGATAGTTTCATTTCACTGTCATTGGGTTGTGATCTGCCCAGGTATTTGCTTCTATTTCAATTTCTTCTATATTAGAAGTCAATTCCATTGTCGTCCATATCATGTCTAGTCTAGACCATGATGAACGTCTGTCGGAATAAAAAGTATATTGTCTATTTTTTCCATTTCTTTCTCTCCATGCATCTTTTAAATTTGTTTCCTGTATCATTTTGAAAAAGGATTTCGGTAGTGTCTTTCTACTGTGCTTTATTGCCTTGTGTGTATTGTAGTCTAATTTCTCGTCCACTATGCCATTAAAATCTCCCATCATGCAAATATTATCATAGTCCAATTCAATTAGTTTCATATGTAGTTTTCTGTAGAAGTCTTCTTGATTGTTATTTGGAGCGTATATTGCTATTAAAAGTATTTTCATATTATTGTCTATTATTTCCACCATCAAAGTTCTTCCTTCATCATCTGCATATATTTGCTCCACTGGAATTGTGTTTCTAATGTATAAGACAACTCCCCTTTTCTTACATTGTGGCAATGAAGTAAAAATTTTCCCTAATTTTGGCTGTACCAATAACTGTTCATGTTGCTTTTTAATATGCACTTCTTGCAAGCAGATTATATCAAACTTTAATTTCTCTAATTTATGGAATACCTTTCTTCTTTTAATGGCTAAGTTGAGTCCATTTATATTTATTGTAATCAATTTTTTCTCTTCCATATTCATATTTTATATGAAGGATTTACTGCTCTAGTGGATCTCGGTTCACATTGTTCTTTGTATTCCACCATACCCCCTACTGCTCCTTCTGCTTTTTCAATCATTGCTAAGTCTTCCTCTTGGAGTTCAATTAGTGGTTCAGCCTTTCTTGTTTCCATTTCTTTCTCTCTAAGAAATTCTGATAAAATCCATTGAATCTAATCCATTATCCATTGAATCTAATCTGTATTTTTGCTGTTGCCATGTAAGCACTAATCCTTCTGGTATCAGCCATCTGTAATTCACACCTTTTTGAAGTAGTATTTTAGTCAGGAATTGATATTCTCTCCTCATCTCCTTCATTCTTCTCGGTATTTGCTTCAGCACCATGATTTCTTTCTCCTTGTACTTCAGTGTTTTTTCTCTTGCATTCTGCAGTATTTATGTTTTAATTGATTTCTTGGTGAATCTTATATGGACTTCTCATGGTAACTTGTTTCGCATTGCATACCTTGTATAGACTCGAAATATCTCATCTATGCCATCCATCATCTTTTCTTTGGTAATTTCTAATGCTTCTGCTAAAATTTCTATCATTTTTTCTGCCAGATTTTCTCCCTTTTCTTCTTCCATATTTTGAAATCTGATATAAAATTCTGATCTGTCCATCTCCCACCCCACTAATCCACTCTTATCTCGTTCGACCTCATCCAGTTTAGTATCAATATTTCTGATTTTTTTTATCTCTTTGCTCTTCCTTTTCCTCAATTTTTTGTAGTCTATCTTCATATTTCATCATCATTTGCTGTATGCTCTCCACTTTCTCATCTGTTTTCTCTGTTCTTTGTTCAATATTTTCTACTCTTGTTTGTATATTTTGGATTCCTTGCCAAATCATCTGTAGTGTCGCCTCCTTTTCTTTTTCTCGATCCTTCTCCTTTTCCTGTTGTAGCATCGTCTATATTGATCGCCGTCCTCTGGATGGTGATGAAGAGGGCATCAATGTGGAAGAGCCAATAGCCGTTGCTTTTCTACTCATTCTGTGAAGTAGTTGCTAAAGGTTTAAACAGATAAAAAATTCTTCAGGTTCTTCTATACCTTAATCCGTTTATGGATGGAGCAAGTATTACCTCCAATATCAATAAGGTAAGAAAAAGCAAAAAAGAGAGAGAAAAACAACAACAACAACAGCAAAAAGCAAATAAACAATCTTCAGGCTCTTTTATGCCTTAATCCAATTCAGTTCAATAAAAAATATTAACCACCTTGGCAATCTCCACTCCAAAAAAAAGAGGAAAAAAGCAAAAAAGAAAAGCCATAGAGAAAAGAAAAAAAAGAGAAGCACTAGAAAGTTCTATATACGTATAAAAAAATTAAGAATTAACAAAGAAAAATTAAAGATCCTCCATCAACTCACAGCCAAATAAAAATACTTTAATTGGACTGTTTAAAAATACTTTACACAGGGGAAAGGTGAAGAAATTACCACATACAAAAAAAAAGAGAAAAAAATGTCCAAATAAAATCACTTCTGTATAAGATCAAGGAATTATTTTATTAGGTCCCAAATAGTATTTACAGTTCTCTTTCAGAGTCACTGCAAGTTTCTTCTTATTCAGTCTCAGGCTCCTGCCTCTGAGTTCCCAGAAGAACACCTGAATAAACAATCCTGCAAACAGTTTCAATGTCCTTTTGATGTTCTCCCCACTATCTTATCTATAAGATAAGAGTCCTTGAATTGTAACACAATTTAAGAGTCCTTGAATTGTAACACAATTGTTACTTCTTAAACCAAAGAAAAAGAAACAAAATTTCCAATCTACTAGATGGCAGTGTTACTTATTCTCTTCCCTTTCCCCCGCTATATTCAATGTGCAATAAAATAAAAATAGCCAAAGAGGAGAGAAAAAAAAATACAATCAAAGAGAATGTATAGTAAAAAAGTACTAAAAGTTTAAAAATTAAATAAGCAATTCAGAAATTCGCAGTCCAACCCAATCCAGTCCAGGTTAAAAAGGCAAAAAGCGTACAGACATCCACAAATGCAAGTAAATTGAAAGTAAAAAAAACTACCTTAGACTCAAGTTTAATTCCGCTGCTTAATTTTCTTCTGTCTTCAATTTGATCTTTCTTTCAATCTCAGGGTGCTCTCTCATATAAATTATAATTGAATGTCTCTCACCAAGTTGACACATTTCCTTCCAATCTTCTTCCGTTCTGGAGCTGTCCCAACTTCAGCAGCTACAATGGCTGCCACCCCACCACTGGAAAAAGGGCTTCTCCTTGATCAACCAGGGACTTTGCGATGTCCCTGGGATTAACAGAATGTGCCCTCCACTATCACCGTCTCAACGGGACAGTGAGGTCCAAAAAGAACCGTCTAGCGGCAGGGATATCAACGGTGATCCTGGAGCCCCAGGATCTTCCGTCATGCCGTTGCGACATCAGTTCCGCACCCTCTACAAGGCAACAGAGGGATAGTTTCAAGATCACCTGAAGTATTAGCACAAATTTATAAGGCCTTGGTAAGACCATTGGAAAAATCCAACTCCAGGATTATGCAGGACTGTCCTGACCTTGACCAAAAAAAAGAATGCTATTTTGTCTAACTACATTCCCTCTACTAAATCCCCTCCTCCTATTTTCCCACACACAAGAAGATGGCAGTGTGGAAGCTTCCGGTGCTAATATGGCTTCCAGAGCTGACAACCATACTTGGAATATTGTGTCCAATTCTGATCAATGCAATACAAAAGAAAGATGTTGAGACTCTGGGAAGAGTGCAGAGAAAAGCAACAAAGAAGATTAAAGGGTTGGAAGCTAAATCATATGAGCGACGGTTAAAGGAACTAGGCATGTCAGTCTAACAAAGAGAAGGCATAGGGGTGACATCAAAGGTGGGTTTCAGCAGGTTCTGACCAGTTCTGGAGAACCGGTAGCGGAAATTTTGAGTAGTTCGGAGAACTGGTAGTAAAAATTCTGACTCGCCACACCCCCATCTATTCTCTGCCTCCCAAGTCCCAGCTGATCGGGAGGAAATGGGGATTTTGCAGTAACCTTCCCCTGCCACGCCCACCAAGCCATGCCCACCAAGCCACGCCCACAGAACAGGTAGTAAAAAAATTTGAAACCCACCACTGGGTGACATCATAGCTATTTTTAAATGCTACTTGAAGATAGGCCATCACAGAGAAGATAGGGTCAACCTATTCTCCAAAGCACCTGAGAGCGGGACAAGAAGTCACAGGTGGAAGAATATGAAAGAGAGAAGCAACCTAGAACTAAGGAGAAATTTCCTGACAATGAGAATAATCAACCAGTGGAACAGCTTGTCTTCAAAGTTGCTCGGTCACTGGAGGTTTTTCAAGACGAGATTGGACAGTCATTTTGTCCAGGATAGCAATAGCACTTGGACTTATATACCGCTTCATAGTGCTTTTACAGAACTCTCTAAGCGGTTTACAGAGTCAGCCTCTTGCCCCCAACAATCTGGGTCCTCATTTTACCCACCTTGGAAGGATGGAAGGCTGAGCTAACCTTTTTTAAAAAAATTTTTTATTATAAACTGAAGACAAAAAAACAAAACAAAAAGAAGACGATAACAAAACAAAATCAGATACATACAACTAGGGTTGATTCAGCCCCCATATACATACAGTTCCTAAGTAACATTACATACCATCATACTACATCTTCGATTAAATTTTCCACATTGCATCTTACACTTGTTAACCTTCTTACATCTAGTATTACCTTATACATATTTAGCTTAGTATCAACAAATCTATGCTATATGCTTTCCTAACATCTACCTCATGGCATTTTTATTTCTATCCATTTGTACCATTTATCCCAGCTTTGATTGAAAGTTGATTCTTGTCTACCTTTAAGAGTATATGTTAATCTATCACATGCTGCACACCACAAAATTTTTTGAGCTAACCTTGAGCCGGTCAGGATCGAACTGCTAACAGTGAGCAGAATTATCCTGCAATACTACATTCCAACCACAAGGAAGGAAGGAAGGAAGGAAGGAAGGAAGGAAGGAAGGAAGGAGGGAGGGAGGGAGGGAGGGAGGGAGGGAGGGAGGAAGGAAGGAAGGAAGGAAGGAAGGAAGGAAGGAAGGAAGGAAGGAAGGAAGAAAGGAAGAAAGGAAGGAAGGGCAATAGCACTTAGACTTATATATCACTTCATAATGCTTTGACAGCCTTCTCTAAGCAGTTTACAGAATCAGCCTCTTGCCCCCAACAACCTGGGTCCTCATTTTACCTATCTCAGAAGGATGGAAGACTGAGCCAACCTTGAGCCTGGTGAGATTTGAACTGCCAAATTGCAGGCAGCCGGCAGTCAGCAGAAGTAGCCTGCAGTACTGCACCCTAACCACTGTGCCACCACAGCTCTTTTATATATCTGATATGGTATAAGATCTCCTGCTCGAGCGGAAGATTGGACTAGAAGACCTCCAAGGTCCCTTCCAACTCTTTTTTTTTCTGTATTCAAATTGAGTTTGAGGAAAGGCAATCTCTAAAGAATTTTTCAGTTCTATTCCCAACTTCAGCATAGGGTAGAGCTTCATGTGCATGCCTCACCTCAGTAAAACATCCAAATATTTTTTTTAAAAAAATGTACATTTCCATGCCAATGTTTGTATAGGTGTGAATGGAAACAGAGATTGATCCTGTCCGTCTTGTTAAGAAGAGGATTCTAGCTGACCATTTTATGCTTGCATGGAAATATTTCATAGAAATATTTTTACTTTACTTATTGATATATCAAATGTATACAGCCACTCATCTCATTAAACAAGTGGCAGACAGCAAAGCTAAAAAAAAAGTTAATAAATTCCAAAAATAATAATTATTATTACTATTATTTAAAAACATTAAAAACTATTTTTAAAAAACCAAGGCTATGAAGTGGAAATAGCATAAGAAACTCTGCAATGAAAGTGTCACCAAAGATACTTTGCAATTGACAAAGTCTAGCATTTAGTGAAGAGCAGAAAGCGAATATATATCATGGCATTGGGTCAGTGGTAAAATCCGATTTTTTTTTACTACCGGTTCTGTGGGTGTGGCTTGGTGGACGTGGCAGGGGAAGGATACTGCAAAATCCCCATTCCCTCCCCACTCCTGCGGGAAGGATACTGCAAAATCCCCATTCCCTCCCTACTCCTGGGGGAAGGATAATACAAAATCTCCATTCCCAGCCCACTCTGGGGCCAGCCAGAGATGGTATTTGCTGGTTCTCCGAACTACTCAAAATTCTGCTGCCGGTTCTCCAAACTGCTCAAAATTTCCACTACCGGTTCTCCAAGAACCTGTCAGCACCTGCTGGATTTCACCCCTGCATTGGATGGAGTTTAGAGAACCAGGCCTAAAATCCATCTAATGTTCCTTGGCCTTGATAAAAAGAGCCGTTTTAACTGCAATAGAAAATTTTCACCCAATCTTGATTAATGAAGCTTATAAATCTAAGCACCCAGGAGGCATCTGTTCATCGTCCTTCCGACTCGGATCCAATACTCTGAAGCACAGATTACACAGGCACCAATTTTATCAACTCACTGTATTTATCCGTCCTTCCTCGGCTTCACCATCTTGACCCTTTGGCATGGGAGAACTTCGGTCCGCATCTGGAAGAGACATTCCTGGTCAGTAGCTCTGGGAAGGTGCCTCGTAACTTTGAACACTTGCTAAGAACTGTTCCGAATTACTGCTGTTCTCCTACCTCCGTGATGGCGAACCAATGCCATGTGTGCCACAGGTGGCACGCACAGGTGCCTTCTCTGCGGGCATGTGAGCTGTCACCCCAGCTCAGCTCTGCTACACATGCATGCATGCCTCCTGCCAGCCAGCCGGTGTTCGAGTTTCTGTCATGCATGTGCGGGGCACATGTGGGGAGTTGCACATGCATGTGTGGGGTGCACACAGGGGGGCCATACACGCGTGGGCGTGGTGCATGGGTGTGGCGCATGGGCAGGGCGCATGGGCGCATGCGGGGAGTTGCACATGCATGTGTGGGGTGCACACAGGGGGCCATACACACATGGGCGTGGCGCATGGGTGTGGCGCATGGGCAGGGCACATGGGCGCATGTGAGGGGGTTTGCACATGCATGTGTGGGGTGCACACAGGGGGGCCATACACGCATGGGCGTGGCGCATGGGCGCATGTGAGGGGGTTTGCACATGCATGTGTGGGGTGCACACAGGGGGGCCATACACGCATGGGTGTGGCGCATGGGTGTGGCGCATGGGCAGGGCGCATGGGCGAATGCGGGGAGTTGCACATGCATGTGTGAGGTGCACACAGGGGGCCATACACACATGGGTGTGGCGCATGGGTGTGGCACATGGGCAGGGCACATGGGCGCATGTGAGGGGGTTTGCACATGCATGTGTGGGGTGCACACAGGGGGGCCATACACGCATGGGTGTGGTGCATGGGTGTGGCGCATGGGTGTGGCGCATGGGCAGGGCGCATGGGTGCATGCGGGGAGTTGCACATGCATGTGTGGGGTGCACACAGGGGGCCATACACGCATGGGCATGGCACATGGGTGTGGTGCATGGGCAGGGCACATGGGCGCATGTGAGGGGGTTTGAACATGCATGTGTGGGGTGAACACAGGGGGGCCATACACACATGGGCATGGCGCATGGGTGTGGCGCATGGGCAGGGCACATGGGCGCATGTGAGGGGGTTTGAACATGCATGTGTGGGGTGCACACAGGGGGGCCATACATGCATGGCGCATGGGTTTGGCACATGGGCGCATGTGAGGGGGTTTGCACATGCATGCGCACTGGGTGGGGGGGTCGCGCACGCATTGCATTATGGGTGTGCGTGCATGCACGCACTTTGGGCACTGCTAACGGCTTCAATCCCTGCCAAACTGCAACACTCGTTGCAACAAGAAATCCGGATTCTACATCAAGTCATTTAGGATCAGGGTGGATAAAAATCCATGACTTTTTTTAAAAAAAAATTTAAGAGCCTTGGTGGTGCAGCGGACTAAAGTGCTGTTAAAGTAGTATTTAGTTGCCAGCTGCCTGCAATTACTGCGAGTTCAAATCTCACCAGGCTCAAGGTTGACTCAGCCTTCCATCCTTTTGAAGTAGGTAAAATGAGGACCCGGATTGTTGGGGGCAATAAGCTGACTTTGTATAAAAAAGAACACCGCTTAGGGGGGCCAAAAGCCCTACTAAGCAGATATATACAAAGGTATGAAGGCTATTGCTTAACGCATTGTAAGCCGCCCTGAGTCTCCGGAGAAGGACGGCATATAAATCGAACCAATAAATAAATAAATAATTTTTTTAAAAAAACTGGATTTTTTAAAAAATTTAAATCAGACTTTTTTTTTATTTTTATCAAATTTATTTTAATAAAATGCTTTTGGAGTAAAAAAATCAATCTAAAGATAGTTTTCTATTTAAGATACGTTCATAATTTAATTTATTCAGCATGAAATGGAGCTTAGTTATGTAGCATGAGGAGGCTGTATATGCTGCAATATTGGGACTGTCTGGCGAGTCACCAGCGGGTCAGAGGAGGAGCTGCTGCGGGACGGAGATGACAGCTGCTCTTTAAAAATGATGATTTAAATCGAGTTGATTTAAATCAAGCCTTTTCACTAGGAGATTTAAATCGGGATTTAAATCGACTTGCTTTAAATCAAATCCACCCTTGTTTAGGATTGCAAGCTGCAAATATTTCTCCTGGCCAGCTGAACACATCTGCCACTAGATGACACTAGTGGTGCAACATACAACTGTGCATTTACGTTAAGGGCGGGGAAGGGGAAGGTTTTGAGACAGCATTAAGGAATATTGTTTCCATCCCATAATATGCAATCAGAATGGCTTGGGCATGGAGATGTGGTTGCTCTGATCTCCTCCGAGACACAAAGCAGTTCTCTTTTTGGTTTCTCTTGAAAAAAAGTATTAAACTTCAGCAATGGCAGCAAGATATGGATTTTGTGCGCGCATGTCTTTTTAATCGGTTCCCTTGTATTATTGCTGTTACTTTTTTTTAATGGGTTTCTTGCTTCAACAGCAAATGATTTTGTCAGAAGGCAAAAAGGGAAACGGTAAAAGGCTTACAATAAAATAAATGCAGTCCAAAATGGGAAGGATCTAAGGCAGGGGTGAGCCACAAAGGCCCCCTTTGTAACCTGTGGACTTCAACTCCCAGAATTCCTGAGCGACTCATGTTTAGGAATTCTGGGAGTTGAAGTCCAGAGGTCATAAAAGGTGTTCACAGTTGCTCGCCTCTGATCTAAAGAAATCCCACAGGAAATCATTCTGGGAAATCTACTGGTTATTTGTGATAGGTTAAAAATAACAGAATTATCTGAATATCTCAGAAAGATATCAGACGCAAGACAACCTGTGATAAATAAATTAATCACAGAGAGGGCAGGATTGATACTGTGATTAAAAGCAGGAGTTATATTTGCCAAGACTGTCTCTAAAAACGGGCAATACTTTCATCCAGTAACAAAGAGCATTTGTGAAGTTTGCAAGGGTAAGTGCCGTATTTCCCCGAAAATAAGACCCTGTCTTATATTTTTCTGAGCCCTTAAATAAGCTTTTGGCCTTATTGCCATGCGCTCAAAAGCCCGATTGGGCTTATTATCAGGGCATGTCTTATTTTGGGGAAAACAGGGTCGATGATAGATAGATGATAGATAGATAAATAGATAAATACCGTATTTCCCCGAAAATAAGACCCTGTCTTATATTTTTCTGAACCCTGAAATAAGCGCTTGGCCTTATTGCCATGCGCTCAAAAGCCCGATTGAGCTTATTATCAGGGGATTCTTATTTTGCGGGGGAAACAGGGTAATTGTCACAGTTACGACAGTGACGAAAAAAGTTACTTTGCAACCAAATCTTCACATTTGGGAGCTTTGTGGGTCTGTAAACCAAAGGAAAACTGAAGTCTGATCAAAAGTATAGGTGTGGTTTCACATAGCAACCGCTTCGCTTAATAACCAAATGGCCATTCCCAATTGAGGTCACTCAGCAGGAACTACATTGAAACTGATTCTTACATAGATGCTTTTACAGACTTGGGAAGGTAGTAAATGCAAGGATTGGTCGCTAAAGTTACTTTTTCATCACCGTTGTCGCTCCGAGCAATCACTAAAAAAGGCAGTCGCTAAGCGAGGACTCCTAGATTCTCTTTCTCCTTGCAAAAAAGACCAGAATCTAAGAGAAACAGATAGGCAGCTACTGTAGTGCAAAACACATCTGCCAAAATTTCCTAAAACGTGATTTATTGCTCAAATACTCTCCAGAGGCCCTCTGCCATTTTTACTGTCAGGGTGGCAATTAATCCCATTCTACTTTTGGGTAATTGCACCTTGATTAGAGAATGGATCGTGACCTTTCCTTGAAGTATACTTTAAGAAAATAAACCCGAAGATATATTTTCTAAGAAAAACTCATTTATTTGTTATAAAGAAAATAAAACATCTTACTAGCTAATTAATTACATCTTGGCAAAGCTTTCCCAGCCACCTCTCCTGGCCAGAGAACAAAGGAAGTTTTTTAGAGAAGAAGAAAAGAATGTGGACATGCGCAGTTATCTTAGAGATAAGAACTTGGCAAGCTACGGTAAGTCTGAAAGTTCAAAAATAAGAGCTCATCTGGTAAATACAAAAACGCAGTGACATTTACATTCAATTGTGAAGGATATAAATGAACAGGTGTGTCGAATATCATGGTTCTTCAACTCACTTTTTTCCAGCTGGATTTTTAGCCAGATGTTAACACGCTGAGTCCAGTCTCCGGGTGCTTCCACTTCCCACAGCCGAGGCTGCTGTTTTGGGTAAGTCTCCAAGAACTTTTGACAAACTAAATAGGGAAGACAGAAGAACGCGAGAAGTCATGATTTACAGTCATACCTTGGTATTCAACTGCTTCAAAACTGGTCAAATTCGGTATTTGATACATTTTGAAGCAGAAATCTTGTCTTGGCACTCGTCTTTCTCCTAGTAGTTGACATGCAAGGAAGAACATAGCTTGTGTCAAGGTTCCAAGTAATACATCCCCTTCGATGAGAACTCTGAGGCAGGCAAAGTCCTCAAAGAACATTTTATTGGGACATATCAAATTGGCACATTCCTGGTGGAAAACCGGCTCTAAGTTCCTGCTGGTTTTACACCCAATTAAAAGTAAAACTTTGTCACTTCCCCCCCAGTCTCCAGTCACATGGTCCAATCAACATGTATGTTCTGTCCCCGTCCCACACACGCACCCCCAGATGGCCCGGAGTTAATAAGCCACAAGACGAAGTCTTTGAAGATAAAGCTGGCAGCAACCCAGTGGCTGGCTGCCAATTCAGACTTTACTCACACAAAACAAAGATTAGACTGCAAGCATTCCGATAAAGCAGGCAAAGTTTTAGCAATACAAGGATTAGTCCAAATGCAGTCCGACAAGGCAAGCAGAAGTCCAGTAACGCAGAGATCATGGATTATTTCTAGTTTTTGCTCGTCACAAACTGAACTGGCCACCACACCCACATTTATACCCTGTGGGGTGTGGTCCAGTGACTCAGCTAATCTCTGGCACGCCTTCCCCTTTGCTGCGCACGCTTCTCCCTGCGCCTCTGCCGAGGGTCCAGCCAGCACTTATCTACTTCTTTGCTGTCCACCTGTGGCTGCGGGGACGTGCTTGGCTCTGGGCCTATCTCTTGGCCTTCGGTGTCCTCCGGAGACATTGCCAGAGAGGAGGGTCCTGGAGAGGGAAGCCTTGCCAACTCCTCTCCCTCACTCTCAGAGTCTGCATCTGTCGATAGCCCAGGCTCAGGCAACGGAGCCACAACCATGTAGTTCATGTAGTACATGAAGGACTAATTCAGGTCAGGATGCTGTAGGATTGGCTGACAGTCCAGTTGCTAGGTGAACTCAGTCCAGTTTTTGTGAAAGGCGGGAAAATGGGGAAGGGGATTTTCCTGCCTGTCATCCATTCTTCAATCTCAGCACAGACTGAAGGATGGTAGGCAGGAATATTCCCCTCCCCATTTTCCTGCCTTTCGCGACAAGGAGTGGCTGGGAGGGGAGGGGCCAGTGAGGAGCCCCTCGATGTGTGTGATGTCAAGTTGGCCACGCCCACCCAGTCACATGAGCTCCCCCCAACAAGCTTGTTGGGGGGAGCTGGAACTTATTTTGGCCATGTCATGCAGGCGAATTCCCTGAGTGGTGTGAGGGCCTAGAGGTGGAGCTCTCACCTCACAAACAGGAGGCTGTGAATTTGATCCTAGGTAGAGGCAGATATTTCTGTCTCTGGGCACAATGAGAATATAAATCTACTGAACACAACTCCACATTGGCAACAAGAAGGGCATCCGGCCAGTTAACACTCAGCTCCATTCAGTTGCCCAGACTCCACCCTGCAAGGGATTATGGGGTTGTTAAAAGAAGATGATGATGCAGGGGAATTCCCTGGAGAAAGCAATTATGCTTAGAAGAGTTGGCGATAAAAGCAAACCATGAGAAGAACACAGTGCTTGGACACCATTGAAGCTGACAGCAGAACAACATAGAACAACTCAAAGAAGCAGTGGAAGATGTGGAGACATCTGCCCCATAGAATCGTCAAGAGTCAGACACGACCAAATGGAGAACATCATCATTAATGATGTACAAATTCTTGCTACCTCCAACAGCTGCTCTCTTCCAATCTCTCCACCTGGAGTTATTTCTTGCTTCCTATCCACAGGATCACAACAGCCTCTTCTGTAGGCTGTCAAAATGGGGACAATATCTCAAAGGCAAAAGGATTAAACGCACTGGGTGGATCATTCCTTTTTGCAAAGGCAAAAATATGCCCCAGTTTATTACGGAGAGTCTTCAACGTACGACCAGAATTGAATCCAAAATTTGTCTTGTTGAGTGAGAAATTTCGTTCAGGGAGTTTTACGACTTTTCTTGTCACATTTTACGACTTTTCTTGTCACATTTGTTAAGTGAATCATTGCATTTGTTAAATTAGTGACATGGTTGTTAAGTGAATCGGGCTCCCCCATTCTGACTCTGCTTGTCAGAAGGTCGCAAAGGGGGAATCACACCACCCCAGGTCCCTGTGACCGTCATAAATATGAGTCAGTTGCCAAGCGTCCGAATTTAATTCACGTGGCCGTGAGGATGCTGCAAACAGTCGTAAGCGCGAGAAATGGTCATAAGTTACTTTTTTTTCAGTGCTCTTTGGGGTTTCCATCTTGAGCAGGGGTTGGACTAGAAGACCTCCAGGGTCCCTTCCAACTCTGTTGTTCTGTTATTCTTCTTGCTGTGTGAACTCGCTATGTTCCAACAACCGTTTAGGACCATGATGGCGAACCTATGGCACGCGTGTCACAAGTGGCATGTGGAGCCATATCAGTGGGCACGCAAGCTCAGCTCTGGCATGCATGTGCGCACTGGCCAGCTGATTTTCGAGCGTTTTGGGCCCACCGGAAGTCAGGAAAAAGGCTGTTTCCAGCCTCCAGAGGGCCTCCGGGAGAGTGGGGAAGGCCATTTTCACCCTCCCCAGTCTCCTAGAAAGGCTCTGGAGCCTGGGGAGAGCGAAAAACGGGCCTACCTTGCCATCACATGGCAAAAGTGGGGGGAGCGCAGGGGGGTTGCACACGCATGTGTTGGGGGCAGGGCACATAGAATTATAGGTGTGGGCACGCACGGATGCGCGCGACCTCCCCTCCCCCCACTTTTGGCACGCGATGGCAAAAAGGTTAGCCATCGCTGGTTTAGGAGAAAACAGCAGGGAGAAATGATCATTTTCTGTGCGGAACTGACCCTTTTAACACCACAACTTGCAAGTTTTATTTCACTTCATTTAATATCTGAGCCTGTGAAGCAACCTTAAGAATGTGATCTGATGAATGTCAGCCTGGGACTTCTAAGGATTCCTGCATAACATTTACTAACAACATTTGGAAGCAGTGAAAACTCCTGTCTGGAAGGTTTGATTTATGGCTTCCGGTCAACCCTTCAGTTTTTCTTCACACAGCATCTGGGCCTCCCCTTTTCTTAAAAAAAAGAAAAGAAAAAGGCCTTTATCGGAGTAGACACTGCACAGCTGTTTATAAGGAGAAGAGCTTCCAACAGTATGACTAATGTCAGAGATTATTCCAACAAAAATAAGTTAAGAAAGATTGCATTGGCTTAACTGAAGACAGCACTGGAAATTTCCTGTTTTAGGAATGAACGCCATCTTCATTATCTATCTGCTGCAACTCAAAATGTAGACCTCAATTTACAACCGGTCACTTAGCAACCATTTGAAGTTACGATGCCCTTACAATCTAATTCTGAAGTTTTGGATGCCAGCGACCCCCCGCACCTCCTTGCCCCCCCCCCAGTGGTCAAGTGAGCACATTTCAGACCCTCAGCAAACCAGCCAAAATGTACAGCTGTTTTGCAACATCCCGCATTGATGCCATCGGGGCGCAGTGGTTAGAATGCAGCATTGCAGGCTAATTCTGCTGACTGCCAGCAGTTCGATCCTGACAGGCTCAAGGTTGACTCAGCCTTCCATCCTTCCAAGGTCGGTAAAATGAGGACCCAGATGGTTGGGGGACAATACGCTGACTCTGTAAACCACTTAGAGAGGGATGTAAAATCATTGTGTGAAGTGGTATATAAGTCTTGAGTACTATTGCAATTGCATTCTATTCTATTGCAATCTATTCTACTTTATTTTCTATTCTATTTTGTATTCTGTTCTATTCTATTCTATTCTGTATTCTGTTCAACTCTATTGTATTCTATTTTCTATTCTATTCTTTCATTATTCTATTCTTTCATTATTTTATTCTTTCTCCTAGTCTAGTCTAGTCTAGTCTAGTCTAGTCTGGACTAGCATCTAGTCTGGTCTCTTGCATGGTGGCGCAGGGGTTAGAATGCAGCATTGCAGGCTAATTCTGCTGACTGCCAGCAGTTCAATTCTCACCTGCTCAAGGTTGACTAAGCCTTCCATCCTTCTGAAGTCAGTAAAATGAGGACCCAGATTGTTGAGGACAATAGGTTGACTCTATAAACCGTTTAGAGAGGTCTGTAAAGTACTGTGAAGCGGTATATAGGTGTAGGTGCTAGTGCTATTTGTGTTGTTTTTGCCAAAAACTGTGTTTTTGTTTTTTACTTCTGGTTTTCTGCAAAAACACTCTATAGCCAACGAACAATGGCCAATGATGAAAATCTTGTTAGGGCTACTGCCCTGTGCTTCCCACCACCATTTATCCAATAGTTATCACCACCCAACCAATCACGCGCGCTGCTCCCTCCCATGTGACCCGGAAGTTGGCTTATGTTTAATTCTTGAGTATTTACAACCAGCATCTAAATAGTTTTTTTTTTTTTATTTGTTTTATAGGCCTCCCTTCTCCAGAGACTCAGGGCGGCTTACAGCGCGTTAAGCAATAGCCTTCATACTTTTGTATATTTTATACAAAGTCAGCTTATTGCCCCCACAATCTGGGTCCTCAATTTACCTACCTTAGAAAGGATGGAAGGCTGAGTCAACCTTGAGCCTTGGAGAGATTCGATCTTACTTTAATTGCAGACAGCTGGTGTTAAACTACAGTGCTTAGTCTGTTGAGCTATCCAGGCTCAAGTTAATTCACTTGAGTATTTACAACCAGCATCTAAACAGTTAATTCACTTGAGTATTTACAACCAGCATCTAAACAGTTAATCCACTTGTTATTTCCGGCTGGCCATGATGATGTCATCCCCCAGCTATTCCCTCCTGTCAATCCTATCAGTTCCTGGGAGGTTCGACAAAGCACGGGCTGAAATGAGATTTGTGCGTTCCTCCCCCCAAGAATGGCAGCTCCATGCCGACAGCACACTGGAGCTGACAGGGACTTGTTTTGGAATTAATTTGGACTAAGCTGGGAATGAAGTAATTCCCAGCTGTTATAATAAAATAGGTTTGTTTAAGACTAAACTGTGTCTTGTAATGACTAAGTGAGCCTAGCTGACAACAGACAGCCCTACCCGTAGGTCACCACTACCAGTTCACCCGAACCAGTCAGTGTTGGATAAATACCAACACTGGCTCTATGCTGTAAAAGTATGTCAGGAAAAAAAAAACCAGTTAAGTTTGAAAGTGGGACTTGAAGTTAAATATTGCATTGTGGGATACTCCTCTTTAAGGTGTATGCAAACCAGCAATGTTAGCTTGTTTGCACCAAAACACAGTCATTTTGCCTCTAAATTTTGGTAGATCTTCACAGACAGCAAACGGGATTTGGGAATGGCATAAGAGGCCTGTACGCTGCCCACAGAGCAGGGGTGGGTTCTAAATTTTTTTACTACCGGTTCTGTGGGCGTGGCTTATTTTGTGGGAGCGGCTTGGTGGGGGTAATGAGACTGGATGGGTGTGGCCAACTTTTTTTTTTTTACTTTTAAAAGCATTTTTTCTACAACCTTAAGAGGTTGTAGAAAAAATGCTTTTAAAAGCCTCTGACAATCCCAGCTGAGCTGCGCGATCATCAGAGGCTTTTTTTTTTACTTTTAAAAGCATTTTTTCTACAACCTTAAGAGGTTGTAGAAAAAATGCTTTTAAAAGCCTCTGACAATCCCAGCTGAGCTGCGCGATCATCAGAGGCTTTTTTTTTTACTTTTAAAAGCATTTTTTCTACAACCTTAAGAGGTTGTAGAAAAAATGCTTTTAAAAGCCTCTGACAATCCCAGCTGAGCTGCGCGATCATCAGAGGCTTTTTTTTTTACTTTTAAAAGCATTTTTTCAGCGAAAGAGGTTGTAGAAAAAATGCTTTTAAAAGCCTCTGACAATCCCAGCTGAGCTGCGCGATCATCAGAGGCTTTTTTTTTTTTACTTTTAAAAGCATTTTTTCAGCGAAAGAGGTTGTAGAAAAAATGCTTTTAAAAGTAAAAAAAAAAAAGCCTCTGATGAAGTGGGTGGGTAAGTGAGCAGCGACCGGGCTGGGGACCAGTTTGGGGGCGTGGCCAGCCAATGTTATTACCGATTCTCCGAACTACTACAAATTTTTACTACGGATTCTTGAGAACCGGTGTGAACCGGGAGCAACCCACCACTGTTTTTGCCCCTAAATTTTGATGGATCTTCATGGACAGCAAACGGGATTTGGGAATGGCATAAGAGGCCTGTACGCTGCCCACAGAGGCTTACTCTGGCAAAAAGCTATCTTTTTTTTTTAATATATACTTTATTAGTTTTTTCCTTTATAAAATATAACAAATCATTAGATCGTTCGGAGGTGTAGTGTTTATACATATTTACAAAATATACGTCAGATACACTTCAACTTAACTTCCTTAATGTGTTTCCATGTTATACATCAGATGTAGTTCAATCTTACATTACTAAAGATAACCATATCCTGACATCATGCTTTTATCCTGTTACTTAACCATTCATACCACTTTCCCCATACTTCGAGATGTTTTGATTTCTCGTCGTTATTTAACTCACTCATTAGTTTAGACATTTCTACACACTCTAGGATTTTGTTTGTTAATATTCCCTCTGGTGGTATAGTTTTATCCTTCCAAAAAGCTATCTATCTCTGTTGATTTCTTTCCCAGCTCTTCCTCAAAATGCCAAATATTTATCCTGGGGCTGTTTGCTATGATCCTTGCCTTGCATGGATTTGTAATCTTTTAAAATCTCCTTTTATTGAACCCTCAAATTTTACCTTTCTCCATTTCAGCCGAAAGAGGACTGCTGAGTCCCAAGGCATCCTCCGAGGGGAACGACTGACAAAAATCCTGAAGCATCTTTATCCCAAGTCCACATCTTCTAAACTTTTTTCGTACGAACATGGTGTCCAAAACAGGGAGCATATAACATTGGCTGGTGTGTCCACCACACAAATTTCCTGCAGGCAGAGGACAACACAGAAAGGGAACTCATGAGCAATGTCTTACTCAACAAATCTCCTTCTCAGAGCTGAAATACATGGCCTCCTTTGGGGACTTTCTTCAAGAGATATTTTGGGTCATTGCCGGATTAAAAGTTCTGGAGAACTTAAAAAGGATTTCCTCTCCCCGGAGAACAAGAACCAAACAAGAACAGAAGCTTGGCAGAGGGAAATTCCAAATGTGAAATAAGGAGCCATAAATTACAGTAGTGGCCAAAATTGTGGAAACCTTTTGGGAAAAGTGTACAGTATTTTTGAGGTTTGATGGCTAATAACACCACTTTTTTGTGGGGGAATAGTACCATAAAATTATGTATCAATGGAAAGATAATTTAATCAAGAATGTAATGCAACAAAGTTTGTTCAACTATCTGTATTCTATGAAATGTCATAACCAAATAACCAGAAAAAGGAAGCACAACTTGCTTAGGTTGATATCAGGTAGCTTTCCTTCATCTGATTGTAGCCAATGAGCATGAGTGTTTAGAGAGCCAATCAGGTGTCATCTTGTTTAGCAATGAGCCAAATAGCCCAGACCTTAACCCAATTGAAAATCTATGGAGCCGACTAAAGAAACTTAGGGGGAGTGGATCCAGGAAACTACAGACCAATCAGCCCAGGGATGGGATTGAAAAATTTTAGCAACCGGTGCCCTGCCTGGTTGCTGGGTGGGCGTGGCCTAGTCGGCTTCCTGCACCATGGTGGGGGGGAACATTTTCACCCTCCCCAGGCTCCAGAGGCTTTCCTCGAGCCTCCGAGAGGGCGAAAACAGCCTCCCCTGGGCTCCGCAGGCCCTCCGGAAGCCAGAAATGGGCCCGTTTCCAGACTTCCGTTACTTCCGGTAGGCCCGTTTTTTGCCCTCCCAGAGCCGCGTGGAGACTCCTGGGAGGGGAGGGGCGAGGTGGGCGGGGTCAGTCAGTCCTTGCAACTACCGGTTCAGCGAACCAGATTAAAATTAACATCCAGTTTGCCAGAACCGTTCCGAATCAGCTGAATCCCACCCCTGAATCATCCTGACATCAATATCTGGGAAGATCCTGGAAAAGATAAGCAAGCGGTGCATTTGTGAGCATCTGGAAACCTACACGACAATGAATAGATGCCAGCATGGGTTTGTCAAAAATAGATCATGCCAGACAAAGCTTATTGCCTTCTTTAGCAAAGTGACTAAATTAGCGGATAAGGTAAACGCTGCAGAAATTTCCTGACGGTGAGGACAATTAACCGGTGGAATGGGTTGCCTTCAGAAATTGTGGGTGCTCCATCACTGGAGGTTTTCAAGAAGAGGTTGGACAGCCATTTGTCTGCAATGGTATAGGCAGTGGTGGGATTCAGATAATTTAACAACCGGTTCTCTGTCCTAATGACTAGCTGGGTAGGCATGGCTTGGTGGTCATGTGACTAGGTGGGCGTGGCCAACTCGACATTACTCACATCGAGGGGCACCTCACTTAGCCCAGCCTCTCCTCGCCATGTCCAGCCCCACCTCGCCCCTCCCCTCCCAGTCACTCCTTGTCATGCCCAGCTACTTGCCCTCCCACCCAGTCGGGTGAGTGGCCAGGTGGCTGGGTGAGCAGGTGGGCGGTGAGGCGAGGAGTGGCTGGGAGGGGACGGGCGAGGTGTGGTGAGGCGTGGCAAGGCACACTATTCAGCCGGTTTGCCGAATTGCATAAAAAGTTAGCTACTGTTTCTACTGAACTCGTGCAAACCAGCTGAATCCCACCACTGGGTATACCGTCTTCTGCTTGAGCAGGAGGTTGATCTAGAAGGCCTCCAAGGCCCCTTCTAATCCTATTATTCTATTTTCTAATACAGGCGTCCCCAACCTGTGGGCCACAGCCTACTACTGGGGCTGCGGGCTAATCGCCACTGGGCCCTGTGAGTGGTTAGCCAGTACACAGATGTACAATAGTGGCCAAAATTGTGGAAACCTTTTGGGAAAAGTGTATTTTTGAGGTTTGGTGGCTAATAGCACCACTTTTTTTGTGGGGGGGGAGTTTCAAGATAATCCTATTCCACTGCTGGAATGGCCTGGAAATAGCCCAGACTTTCACCCAATTGAAAATCTATGGAGTCGACTAAAGAAACTTGTTAGTCAGAAGCGACCCAGCAATCAAACCCAGTTAATAGAAGCAATCCTTCAATCTTGGTTTCACATTAGAACAGCTGCAGAACTAAAAGACTTGTTTCACTCCATGGGAAGACGTTGTAAGGCCGTCATTCATGCTAAAGGTTACCCAACTAAGTATTAACTGACATGGTGATCATTTTTGTACATCTTGTTTTTTTCTACGTGTTTCAATTTTCTTCTTTATACTGTAACTGCTATTCTAATCGCAAATCCTTCATAAAAGTTATTGCATTACATTCTTGATTCAATGATCTTTCCGTTGATATGTAACTTTATGGTACTACTCCCCAAAAAAGTGGTGTTATTAGCTAGTTTTAGAAAATACAACTTTTCCCAAATGGTTTCCACAATTTTGGCCACTACTGTACAGCCCCTCGTGAGAGCGATGTCGTGGGTGCTCGTGGCTCCTCTCCCACCAGCATCACCATGGACTTTAGGGGCACTTTGCACATGCGCTTGTTCCTCCCACAAAATCATCCCCTCTTCTCCCCCGCCCCCCCCCCCCCCCCCGCTCCAGGCCACCAACCCAGAAAGGTTGGGGAAATCTGTTCTAACTGAACTCCTTGAATTACAACGTCTGCACAACTGGCTAAAAGAGGCCTCTTCTTTTAGTGGCGTCCTGAGGTCCAGTAGAAGCAAGCTCTCATTTCCTTCCCCTGATCTCATCAACAGATTACCGGGCTTACTCACTGCCTCGTTCACTGCCCAACCATGAAAAGTATGTGTTTGCGATTACGTTTACAAGGCAGCCCGGTTCTTCAACTGTGCAGGAATTTTGCAGCATAAGGCTCCACTTTGGGTGGGTCTCATTGCTGCCCCGTTACTCATACAGCCAGAACATATGGACGGAGCTAAGAAAAGCATAAGGTCTCCCATGAGTCAAGAAACCCAACGCAAGTTGGACTGTCTGGCAGTCCAAGAGAAATGTCACACTCTGGCCATGAGATACCGTGCATGTGGGGAAGTTGGCAGTGTCTGCGCATGAGGTCCACCATGGCCTTAAAAGGGGATTGTGTCGTTTCTGTAGCCCCATTCCAAAATGACCCCGTCATGGTCAATATAACCAGCCTTTTAGCATCTCAACCATTCACTTAAGACTAGGATGGTGAACCTATGGCACGCGTGTCAGAGGTGGCACACAGAACCCTCTCTTTGGGCACGCGTGCCGTCGCCGGCTGCTTTTCTGGTTTCTGGCAGGTACATGCATGCCAGCCAACTGGCTTTTGCAGGCGTTGGAGCTCCAGAAAAATGGCCAAAAAACAGCCAAACAATAGACCCTTTTTGGGGCCGTTTTCTGGGCAATTTTCAGGCCGTTTTTCAGGCCAAAAACAGCCTGAAAAATGGCCCCCAAATTGGCCTGAAAACGGACCGAAAAAGGGCCTGAAAACAAACCCCAAAACAGCAAAAAACAGGCATGTGCACACTGGCCAGCTGGTCTTGGGGTTTCCGGTGCTCCGGCCCACGCACATGCACACACATGCACGCGTGTTCTGGTTTGGGCACTTGGTGCCGAAAACGTTCGCCGTCACTGACTTAAGACAATAACAGAGTTGGGAGGGACCTTGGAGGTCTTCTAGTCCAACCCCATGCTCAAGCAGAAGACCCTATAACCCATGATGGCAAACCTATGGCACGCGTGCCACAAGTGGTACATGGAGCCATATCTGTGGGCATACGAGCTCAGCTCTGGCACACTGATTTTCAGGGCTTCTGGGCCTACCAGTCAGCAAACAGGCCATTTCCAGCTTCCGGAAGGCCTCGGGGGGTGTGAGGGGGTGAGGAAGGCCATTTTCACCCTCCCCAGGCTCCTAGAAAGGCTCTGGAGCCTGGAGAAATTGAAAAGTGGGTCTACTGGGCCCACTGTACTATCACGTGCCAAAAGCGGGGTGAGCATGGGGGGGTCGTGCGCACATGCATGGGGCAGCAGGGCGCATAGAATTATGGGTGTTGGCACGCGTGCACATGACACACACACACCGCGCTCCCCCCGCTTTTGGCCCGTGATGGCAAAAAGGTTAGCCATCACTGCCCTATACCATTGCAGACAAGTGGCTGGCCAATTTCTTTTTGAAATCCTCCAGGGATGGCCTTGCCCCAACAAAGCAAGAACCACCACCAAATTCCCAGGCGGTTGGTAAGTGAAAAGGACACTACAGACGCTGAAATACAGACACTGTTGCCAGGGGGACTTTTGGTCAGGTTCGCCTGATCCGCCAGTTGCGGCCCTTTCTTGATCGGGATTCCCTGTGCACAGTCACTCATGCCCTCGTCACCTCTCGCCTGGACTACTGCAATGCTCTCTACATGGGGCTCCCCTTGAAGACCACCTGGAGGCTCCAACTGGTCCAGAATGTGGCCACGCGGGTAGTCACAGGAGCCGCATGGCAGTCCCATACAACACCTCTCCTGTGTGAGCTGCACTGGCTCCCAGTGGTCTTCCGGGTGCGCTTCAAGGTGTTGGTTATCACCTGTAAAGCGCTCCATGGCATAGGACCTAGTTATCTTCGAGACCGCCTGCTGCTACCAACGGCCTCCCATCGACCTGTGCACTCCCACAGAGAGGGCCTCCTCGAGGTGCCATCAGCCAAACAATGTAGGCTGGTGACCCCCAGGGGGAGAGCCTTCTCTGTGGGGGCACCTACCCTCTGGAATCAGCTGCCCCAGAGATAAGGTGCCTTCCGCCGTGCCCTTAAAACCTTCTTTTTCCAGCAAGCCGGGCTGGCCTAACACTTTTTAAAATGTTTTTAATTGTTTGTTATTGTTTTTAATCATGGGGCCAAATTTATATATATCTTTTTAATTGTATTTTAATGTTTGTAGTTTATGCTTTTACTTGGCTGTTCACCGCCCTGAGTCCTCAGGGAGAAGGGCGGTATACAAATTTAAAAATAAATAAATAAAATAAATAAAATATGGGGTCCTGGAAGAGTGACAATTTATCACAAACAACCGATACACACAAAGGTCTAACAAAACTAAATGGACTCGCACAGAAGAGATTTTCTTTGGGATATCTTAGGCTGCCACATCAACCAAATGAAAATAGAAATGCAATGAAAAATAGGCAGGGAATGCATCTGGCCAAAAGAAGAAGAAGAAGAAAAACTCATGGAAAGTAAAATGTGGGACTATTACAATTATCCCAGCACCAGGGTGAGCATTCCAAAGGACAGAAGAGTGAGGGGAGGGGGGGAAGGCAGCTCTTCTCATACGTGCCCTAGGAACAGGCTCCTCCTGTTCCTCTGCCTCTCTACTGTCAGCCTCTGGAGGCTCCGGAGTCCGCACATCGCTCCCCGATGGCCCTGGCCCCATCTCTGCCTCCGACGCAGAGCCCTCATCCGGGCCTTCCCCAGCCTCCAGGACTGGCCCATGTTCTTCCTCAGCCTCATTGCTGTCCGACTCCACTGCCAGCTCTGCAGACTACTGGCGGACCACAACACGCGGAACATTTGCGAACCGGTAGGGAAGGTAAGTGAATATACTACCCCTGCTCCAAAGTCCCTTCCAACCTTACAATTCTACGTTTTAAGAGAAGTTAAAGAAAGATGCCCTCATGTAGCCTGCTCCCCGGGAGACCTTTAATCTGTTTGGTTAGGCTAAATGACTAACCTACAAGCCAGCAGAGCGGGAAACAGCAATTGCAAAGGCAGAGAAAGGCAGACGGCCATGAATGCTCTTAAAACATCCAGCAGCCCAGCGAAAGTTCTACCACAACGTGCCCCACATCTAAAGGACGCAAACCAAACCAAATTGTACATTCCAGCTCGGCCCCTAATTAACAAGCTGGTTGGGAGATGTTGGCCTGGAGAGACCTTTTGCAAGGAGTGAGTATCTTGGTCAAGAGAGCAGGACGCTGCTGACAGGAGCCCAAAGTCAACCGATTATGGGGTTCTGTGTATGCCTGCTGACACTTTGGAAGGATGCAGCATCCCTGGTGGCTTCAAATTAACTAAAGAAAGGCATGGCTTGGTCAGCTGTAGGCATTCCTTTTATTATATTATGCTGTATACCAAGTTTTGCACAATGGTATTTTTTTTAAAAAAAGAAACATTACATATGAGACAAAAGAATATGACAGAAAGATAAGGTTGGGTCTGCCATGGGATTGGAACCCAGAAATTATTCCTGCTACAGGAAGCTTGTGGGAAATTCAAAGCAGGAAAGAATAACAGAGTGGGAAGGGATCTTGGAGGTCTTCTAGTCCAGCCCTCTGCTCAAGCAGGAGAACCTATACCATTTCAGACCGCTGGCCTATCCAATCTCTCTGGGAGTTGAAGTCCACAAGTCTTAAAGTTGCCAAGGTTGGAGACCCCTGGTTTAGAGGAAAGAGAAATAATCTTTAAACAGCTGCAGTAGAGTTCCCCAAGCTTTTTTGGCTTTGCGGATTGGCCGGGGGGGGGGGGCAGAGAGGGGATGGTTCCATGTGAATGGCGAGCAAGCACGAATGCACGTACAAATGGACACAAGCACACGCTCACACACTGTTCATGTGAATGGGGGAGGGGTGAAATGCTCCCGGTTTGGACCGGATCGGGTGATCCGGTAGCGATTGTAGCACGTGGTTCAAAGAACCGGTAGCGATGGCGGCACGAGGCTCCGCCCATCTGCCCGGGTGTCGTTATTTCCTGCTTTTAAAAGGTGGGGGGGGAAAGGCTCCGATGATCGCACACCACAGCTGTGATCATCAGAGCCTTTTTTTTCACCTTTTAAAATCATTTTTAACAACCTATTTGGCCGAATAGGTTGTAAAAAAATGCTTTTAAAAGATAAAAAGAGGCTCTGGCTGTCATGAGGCACAGCTGTGATCGTCAGAGCCTTTTTTTTTTTACTTTCAAAAGCATTTTTTACAACCTATTCGGCCAAAGTTGTTAAAAAATGCTTTAAAAAGCATTTTACATTTCACCACTGGAATGGGGATATGCCCCCTTTGCGGCCCAGTTCCTAAAGGCTCAAGGCTTGGTAGTGGAGCTGGAGATCCCTGAGCTGCTGTATTAGTTAAGCATAGGGGAATTATTTGGTTTCTGTTTGTTTGTTTCATATCCCACCTTTAGTATTTTTATAAACAACACAAGGCAGCAAACGTATCTAATACTCCTTCCTCCTCCTATTTTCCTGACAACAACCACCCTACCCTGTGAGATGGATTGGACTGAGGGAAAATGACTGGCCCAAGCTCACCCAGACGGTTTTCATCTTCTTAAATTTTTAAATAGTTTTAAAATTTTTATTTATTTAACTCCGCCAAGATAGGATCATACAAAGGAGTTCGACTAGATGACCTACAAGGTCCCTTCCAACTCTCTTCATCTGTTAGTCTGGTTCTTTTTGACTCCTATAAGCACACTTAAGAGAGACGTGATGGCTCAGTGGCTAAGACGCTGAGCTTGTCGATCAAAAGGTCGGCAGTTCAGCGGTTCTAATCCCTAGTGCCATGTAACGGAGTGAGCTCCCGTTACTTGTCCCAGCTTCTGCCAACCTAGCAGTTCAAAAGCACGTAACAAATTCAAGTAGAAAGATAGGGACCACCTTTGATGGGAAGGGAACAGCGTTCCGTGCGCCTTTGGCGTTGAGTCATGCCGGCCACATGACCATGGAGACGTCTTCGGACAGCGCTGGCTCTTCCGCTTTGAAACGGAGATAAGCACTTCTCCCTAGAGTCGGGAACGACTAGCACGTATGTGCGAGGGGAACCTTTACCTTTTAAACACGCTTAAGAGTTGGGAAGAGGCCTTCAGCAAAGACATACCTTTTCTTTTGACAGTATAAAAAGCCGCTGCTTCTCCACTCTTCCAGAATATTCTGGCATCTTCCTTCTTAGGATGAGGAACGAAGACTGTATCATCAGTCAGGCTCCTCTCCAACGTGCCAAAAATGATGCAGTTAAGGACGAAGAGAACGATTCTCTCTTGACAGGTTTGAACCTTGAAAGACAAGTGAGATGAGGAAATATAAGACAGCGCAAAGAATGCAGGCAGTACCTTGACTTACAACAGTTCATAGACTGACCATTTGAAGTTACAACGGTTTTGAAAAGACGGACATGTGACCATTTTTCACTCTTACGACTGTTGCCGCGTCCTCACCATCATGTGATCAAAATTCGGACACTGGCTCGTATTTATGATGGCCGCAGTGTCCAGGGGTCATGTGATCCCTTTTTGCGACCTTCTGACAAACCAAGTCAACAGGGAAGCCAGATTCACTTAAGAACCGTGTTACTAACTTTAACATCTGCGGACATGTGACCATTTTTCACTCTTACGACTGTTGCCGCGTCCTCACCATCATGTGATCAAAATTCGGACACTGGCTCGTATTTATGATGGCCGCAGTGTCCAGGGGTCATGTGATCCCTTTTTGCGACCTTCTGACAAACCAAGTCAACAGGGAAGCCAGATTCACTTAAGAACCGTGTTACTAACTTTAACATCTGCAGGGACTCACATAACAAACGTTGCAAGAGAGGTCATAAAATGGGGCAAAATTCCCTGTCTTGCTTAGCAACAGAAAATTTGAGCTCAATTGCTATCGTAAGTTGAAGACACCCAGTAATTCAGCATTATTTTTTTAAGATGAATAACTGGTCTGGCTCAAAAAATATCTGAAGTGAGGTTAAGGTAAAGGTTCCCCTTGCACATATGTGCTAATCGTTCCCGACTCTAGGGAGCAGTGCTCATCTCTGTTTCAAAACCGAAGATCCAGCGCTGTCTGAAGACATCTCCGTGGTCATGTGGCCGGCATGACTCAATGCCAAAGGCACACGGAACGCTGTTCCCTTCCCACCAAAGGTGGTCCCTATTTTTCTACTTGCATTTTTTACCTGCTTTCGAACTGCTAGGTTGGCAGAAGCTGGGACAAGTAACGGGAGCTCACCCCGTTATGCAGCACCAGGGATTCGAACCACTGAACTGCCGATGTTTCGATCGACAAGCTCAGTGTCTTAGTCACTGCATCCCTTTTAGTGAGGTTTAAGTGAGGTTAAACCAGGGGTGAAATCCAGCAGGTTCTGACAGGTTCTGGAGAACCGGTAGCAGAAATTTTGAGCAGTTCAGAGAACTGGCAAATACCACCTCTGGCTAGCCCCAGAGTGGGGAGGGAATGGGGATTTTGCAGTATCCTTCCCCCAGGAGTGGGGAGGGAATGGGGATTTTGCAGTATCCTTCCCCTGGAGTGGGGTGGGAGTGGAGATTTTGCAATATCCTTCCCCCAGGAGTGGGGAGGGAATGGGGATTTTGCAGTATCCTTCCCCTGGAGTGGGGTGGGAATGGGGATTTTGCAATATCCTTCCCCCAGGAGTGGGGAGGGAATTGAGATTTTGCAGTATCCTTCCCCTGGAGTCGTGTGGGAGTGGAGATTTTGCAATATCCTTCCCCCAGGAGTGGGGAGGGAATGGGGATTTTGCAGTATCCTTCCCCTGGAGTGGTGTGGGAATAGAGATTTTGCAGTATCCTTCCCCTGCCTACCAAACCATGCCCACCAAGCCACCCTACGCCCACCAAGCCACGCCTACAGAACCGGTAGTAAAAAAAATAGGATTTCACCACTGTGTTAAACAGTCTTAAAGTTGCCAATTTTGGAGATCCCTGGCTTAAATGATGTTTTCACCTGTTTCAGGCCTTCCCGCAAAGGGTCAGACGTCTTGATTACATCCTCAGGAAGCCGCCAGGAGTTGTTCAAATAAATTGCTAATACTGTTAAAAAGAAAGGGAATAAAGGGAAGAATGAATGAAGCAAAGAACTTCTGTTTAAATAAGACTCTCCCCAGAGTGCCTTCAGTTCTCATAAATTTTTGGAAGCTTGTCTGTATTTCTTGCTCTGCATTATTTTCACATTTCTGTCGGCAATAAAACATTGTTCTTCCACAAGTTTTCAGCAGCGGTGGAATTTAAGACGTCTTCGGAGAATGTGAGAGAAAAGTATTAACACATGTAATCCTACTGCAGTCTACACTAAAGAATCTAAAACTTTGGCTTTTCCACAACTACCGTAGGTAGTTCATCAGGAAAGATTCTGATCATCAGGAGCCGTGCAATCATTAGAGGCTTTTTTTTAATTTTTAAAAGCATTTTTTCTACAACATCTTCATCCGAAAAAATGCTTTTAAAAGTAAAAAAAGTAAAAAAAAAAGGCCTCTGATGATCGTGCGGCTCAGCTGGGATCATCAGAGGCTTTTAAAAGCATTTTTTCTACAACCTCTTCATCTGAAAAAATGCTTTTAAAAGTAAAAAAAAAAAGCCTCTGATGATCGTGCGGCTCAGCTGGGATCATCAGAGGCTTTTAAAAGCATTTTTTCTACAACCTCTTCAGCCAAAGAGATTGTAGAAAAAATGGTTTTAAAAGTTAAAAAAAAAAAAGTTGGCCACGCCCACTCAGTCATATTACCCCCCTCCCCCACCAAGCCACTCCCACAGAACCGGTAGTAACAAATTTTACATTTCACCACTGCTGGAGACTAAAACATATGAAGAACGGCTGCAGGATTTGGGTCTGCCTAGTCTAAAGAAAAGAATTGGGGGTCACATGATAGCAGTCTTCCAATATTTGAGGGGCTGCCACAAAGAAGAGGGGGTCAAATTATTCTCCAAAGCACCTGAGGGCAGGACAAGAAATAATCGCTGGAAACTAATCAAGGAGAGAAGCAACCTGGAATTAAGGAGAAACTTCCTAACAGTCAGGACAATTAACCAGTGGAACAGCTTGCCACCAGAAATCTTGGCCGCTCCATCACTGGAGGTTTTTAAGAAGAGACTGGACAGTCACTTATCTGAAATAGTATAGGACTGTGATGGCGAACCTATGGCACGGGTGCCACAGGTGGCATGTGGAGCCATATTGGTGGGCACACGAGTGTTGCCCTAGCTCAGCTCCAGAGCGCATGCGCGCACCGGCCAACTGATTTTCAGGCCTTCCAGTCCCACCAGAAGTCGGGAAACTGGCTGTTTTTGGCCTCCGGAAGGCTTCCGGGGAGACGGGGAAGGCTGTTTTTGCCCTCCCCAGGTTCCTAGAAAGCCTCTAGAGCCTGGGGAGGGGAAAAACAGGCCGACCATGCCATCGTGTGCCAAAAGCAAGGGAAAGTGTGGGGAGGTCACGTGTGCATACGTGGGAGGGCGGGGCGCATTGAATTATGGATGTGGGCACCCGTACCCGCGACCCCCCACGCTCCCCACGCTTTTGGCATGCGACGGCAAAAAGGTTAGCCATCACTGGTATAGGATCTCCTCCTGCTTGAGCAGGGAAAACATCTTCAAAGAAAAACCAGGTAATCCAGATATTGTCTTGACAATATCTCCTGAGAATGGATCATATACTTAATATGAAGGGATAGGGCCTGGACCCAACCAAAAATAAAAAAAGAACTGCCTCTGAATAAAAACATATTTTGACTGAATTAAACGAAAATTGACTGAATTAAATTGATTGAATTGATTGAATTAAACAAAAATTATTAATGTCTTTGTTTTTTTTATATTCAGTAACTTCTTTTTTGGCTCCTCCTAAAAATGTGTGTTTTAAAAAAACAAAAAAACAAATCACAATTGACCAGCCAATTTTTTGAAATGCTCTGGAAAACACAGCACAGTTTTGGAAAGGGGCATACCGTTTGTGTTCCCAGGCCTCGGACTGTTTTTCGGATTTAGCGTAATAAATTACTAGACGTTGATACTAATTCAAAAGAGAACAGGGAAATGCAAACACAATACATCAAAGGAGGAGCAAAGCTGCCAAGGAACACCAACAAAAGGGATCGGCTGTTGCAGGACATTTATTTATTATGGGGCAGAATTATACAATAGTACACACATGGGGAAAAGAGTACGCTTCATCTAATAAAAGTCCATTAACAACTATTTTGCCTTTTTTAAAAAAAAAAAAAAAAGACTTTTATGTTTCCAGAGATAATTCTAATCTGCCTAGATCAGCTTCTCTTCGAAATAGCTCCCAAATGGGAAAGCCAGATTCAATTCATAACTGTGTTATTAATTTAATAGCTGCAGTGGTACATATGACAACTGTGGCAAGAAAGGTCGTAAAAACGGGACGGAATTCACTTAACAATTGTCTCACTTAGCAACAGAAATTTTGGAGCTCAATTGTGGTGGTAAGTTGAGGGCTACATGTAACTTTCTTGGAGGTTTTCAAGAACAGATTGGACGAGAATAGCCATAATGTTCAAGAAAAAATCTGAAAAATGTTGGAAATGTCATCAGATACCAGGCTCATATTACCATATGTGGTGGACATGTGTAGAAGCTAAAAGATACTGGACTAAAATCCACAAATGGATGGAAAAAATGACACAAAAGCATATAGAACCAGAGATCTTTTTATTGGGGATGGTACCTGAAATATACAATAGAGAATTGAGATATTTGATCGTGAACTTATTAACAGCGGCTAGAATTGTGTTTGCTAAAATTGTGTTTGGAAAAATGAGAAAATCCCAACACAAGAAGTTATGAAGAAAATAATGGAATGTGCTGAAATGAGTAAATTGACATTTGAAATTAAAGAACAAGAAGATAAACAATATTATAAGATATGGGACTTATTCTACCAATGGAAAAGAAATATGATCTTTCTAATACAAGTAATATAGAATTATATAAAATATAATACAAAGATGTACTATTATTGGAGCGATTTAAGAGGATGAAATGAATGGTATAAATATAAATTAACTCCATTTTAGAATATCTGATATGAAATGAGGGAAGAAATAGCCATAGTTAAACATATGGTTTTAGGATAATAAATGTATGGATATACATGAATAAGGTGAAGACACACAAAGGACTTGTAACCAACCGACACACTGTTTGTGTTTGTAATTGAAGATGGTTTTTTATTTGTTCTTTTTTTATATTTGTTTAAAAAATAAAAAAAATTAAAAAAAAAAGAATAGATTGGACAACCATTTGTCCAGAATAGAATAAGGTCTCCGGCCTTGGGCTGGGGGTTGGACTAGAAGACCTCTAAGGTCCCTTCCACATTCCTTGGATACACAAGGAATTTGTCTTGGTGCATACGCTCTCGGTGTACATAAAAGAAAAGATTCTATGATTTAAACGAGGTCCTAAGGCAGAGGTCTTCAAACTTGGCAGCTTTAAGACTTGTGGACTTCAACTCCCAGAATTGTCCAGCCAGCTGGCTGGAGAATTCTGGGAGTTGAAGTCCACAAGTCTTAAAGCTGCCAAGTTTGAAGACCTCTGTCCTAAGGGAACAGCCATGGCTCTATTAATTTATATTTTAAGTAAATTACAAAGATTTGTGCTAAAACGTGTTCTGTGCACATGGTGGGTGCAAAACACACGGAAGCAAAGTTGTAAGAGTACTTTTGCACAGCTTGTCCTTGTTCCTTGCATTGTGGAGAGTGGGATGCATAGAATTTCAAACGGTACTCTTCACAAGTGGAACTCGCAGGCAGCTTTTGCAAACACAATCAACCCACACTTCGGCGCCAATTCATGTTACAGGCACAAAAAGGGAGCGAGCTTTTACTGGGATAAAAGGAACTCTACATTTGTGAATTGGGAGTGCGGTGGCTCAGCTGTGTAAAGACGCTGAGCTCGTCAGCTGGAAAGCCGACAGCTCAAGTCGGGGACCCGAGCACCGCGTGATGGGGTGAGCTCCTGCTACTTGCTCCAGCTCCCTGCCCCTCTAGCAGTTCAAAGGCATACAAATGTGAATAGATTAATAGGTACCACTCAGTGGTGGGTTTCAAAAAAATTTACTACCAGTTCTGTGGGTGTGGCTTGGTGGGGTTGGCATGGCTTGGTGGGCGTGGCATGGCTCAGTGGGTGTGGCAGGGGAAGGATACTGTAAAATCTCCATTCCCACATCACTCCAGGGGAAGGATACTGCAAAATCCCCATTTCCTCCCGATCAGCTGGGACTTGGGAGGCGGAGAATAGATGGGGGGCGGGGCCAGTCAGAATTTTTACTACCAGTTCTCCGAACTACTCAAAATTTCCACTACCGGTTCTCCAGAACTGGTCAGAACCTGCTGAAACCCACCTCTGGTACCACTTTGGTGGGAAGGTAACAGCGTTCCGTGTGCCTTTGCTGGCCACATAACCATGGAAATTGTCTTTGGCAGAGGTTGTTTTAAACCACCGGATTCCCCTTTTAAACCACCATCTTTCCCTTTTAAACCACCATCTTCCCCTTTTTAAACCACCGGATTCCCCTTTTAAACCACCGGATTCCCCTTTTAAACCACCGGATTCCCCTTTTAAACCACCGGATTCCCTTTTAAACCACCATCTTTCCCTTTTAAACCACCATCTTCCCCTTTTAAATCCCCAGATTCCCCTTTTAAACCACCAGCTTCCCTTTTTAAACCACCAGCTTCCCCTTTTAAATCCAAGTCAGCCACACCATTCACTTAATCATCAATGGAATAGCTTGCCTCCCGAAACTGTGGTTGCTCCCCCACTGGTGGTTTTCAAAAATAGCTTGGACAACCGTTTGTCTGAGATAGTATAAATCTCCTGCCCTGGACGGGGGTTGGACTAGAAGATCTCCAAGGCCCCTTCCAGGCCTATGATTCCATGGTCTGTGTAGGTAACCAGGACTTGCTTAGCAACATCTAAGCCACACCCATCCCGTAACCTGAATCTGTTTTCTCACCGATCTTAAAAGGGATGAATCTATCTAGCCTTTACTCTCCATTAGAGCAAGAAAACCAGCATAGAAAAAATACTTTTTATTGCCAATTACATGGGCTGCAAAATTCTACACCTTTCATAATTCAGGAGGAAGTTATTATAATACACAGTGTTCCAGAAAACAACTATAAAAACTTTTTGTAACCACTATATTAAAAACTTGGGGGTTTTTTTTCCTTATTTATATCAGATTGATCTCAAGATACAGCCTGTTCCTTTCTTCCCTCTCCTAAGCCATTATCATATTACAATCATAATCAGGCTAAAGGAAAATGGCTAATCTTAAAATTTCGACTCGGGGAAGATCATAAAATCAATGAAGAAAGGCTCCCTCTGTTCCCAAAATTAAAACTGGCAAATCATGACTGAGAACAGTTCGAGACTCAGTGATGAAGGGTACATTATATACTGGGTTACACATTAAAATTCAAAAGTACACGCAAACCTATAAGATAAAATACCAAAGCTGTAATGTTCTCTTGGCTTCCTTCCGCTACTTACAAATTCTCAGGCAGGAAAAAAAAAAAAGCCATTTCTCTTGAAACGCAGTAATGTGGGCACTATTATCTAGCCTAGAAGAAAAAATATCTTAGTTTTTGTGGTCTGATGAAGTTGCCTTGTTCGCAATGACGGCAAGGAAGATACGAAACTACATCCTCACCAATAGTATTCTTAATATTAGAGGGGATTTATGGAGCCAATCAGAAGAGAGCTGGAAGGGAACTTAGAGGTCTTCTAGCCCAACCCCCTGGCAAAAGCAGGAGACCCTATAACCATTTTAGACAAATGGCTGTCCACTCTCTTCTTAAAAGCCTCCAGTCATGGAGCACCCACAACTTCTGAAGGCAAGCCCATTGATCAAATTCCATTGATTAATCGTTCTAACTGTCAGGAAATTTCTCCTCAGTTCTAGGTTGCTTCACTCTTTGATTAGTTTCCATCCGTTGCTTCTTCTCCTGCCCTCAGGTGCTTTGGAGAATAGGTCGACCCCCTCTTCCTTGTGGCAGCCCCTCAAATACTGGAATACTGCTATCATGTCACCCCTAGTCAGGAGTGGGATTCAAAAATTTTAGCAACTGGTTCTCTGCCCAGTTGCTGTGTGGGCGTGGCCATGATGGGTGTGGCCTACTCAGCCTCCTGCACCAAGGCGGAGGGGGTGGGGCGTTTTCACCCTCCCCAGGCTCCAGAGGCTTCCTCAAGCCTCCGGAAGGGCAAAAATAGCCTCCCCTGGGCTCCAGAGGCCCTCTGGAGGCTGGAAACAAACCTATTTCCTGACTTCTGAAAGGCCCGTTTTTCACCCTCCCCAGGCTCCAGAGGCTTTCCTTGACCCTCTGGGAGGGCTAAAACAGCTTCCCCCGGGCTCCAGAGGCCCTCCGGAGGCTGGAAACGGACCTGTTTCCAGACTTCTGGAACTTCTGGGAGGCACATCTTTTGCCCTCCCAGAGCCTCCATGCGGGCCCTGCACTTACCTGGCATCCAAAATGGGCCGCGTGGAGACTCCTGGCAAGGGCGGGGTGGGCGGGGCCAGCCAGTCCTTGCAACTACCGGTTCAGTGAACCAGATGTAAAACTAGCATCCGGTTTGCCCAAACTGGTCCAAACCGGCTAAATACCACCCCTGCTCCTAGTTCTTCTTCTCTCTAGACCCGCGTTGGCGAACCCATGGCACATGTGCCGGAAGTGGCACGCAGAGCCTTTTTTCCGGGCACGCGAGCTGTCGCCAAGCTCATCTGAAACTGCACATGCATGGCCTCTGGTGCGCATGTATGCAATTCAGGGGACCCAGCTGGTCTTCGGAGCTCTCCTGCACATGCGCGCGTTTGCGCATGTGTGCAAGATTGTGCATGCATGCGCAGACAGCATTCATGCACGTGCATTGCGTGTGCAAAAGCTGTGTGCATGCGCAAATGGTGCGGTTGTGTGTATAGCATGCGCTAGTGTGCATGCATGATATACACATATGGTGCAGTTGCGCGCGGAGCACATGGGGAGGAGCCACACATTACCGCGGATGGCACGCAAGGGCGTGCAGGGCGTGAAGCATGTTCCTGTTCAGCACTTGGTAAGAAAAAGGTTCGCCATCCCTACTCTAGACTAACCATACCCAGTTCCTGCCACACGTTCTTCATTTGTTTTTGTCTCTGAATTCTGAATTTAGAATGCGGATGCCACAGCATTTTATGGCAAGACCTCTTCGCTATTTGGTCGCAGAAAATCCTGGAGTACTCAAAATGTCATTGTGATGAGAAGAGCAGACAGGTTTCAGGAAAGTCGCTCCTCGAAAAGTGTTTTGCGTTTAGAAGCCAAGTTCTATTGATTTATTTTATTTATTTTATTTTATTTTGAATTTGTATACCGCCCTTCTCCCTGAGGACTCAGGGCGGTGAACAGCCAAATAAAAACATCAAATACAAATATTAAAATACAGTTAAAAATATATATATAAATTTGGCCCCATTAATTAAAACGATAAACAAAACAATTAAAAACACTTAAAAAGAATTAGGCCAGCCCAGCTTGTTGGAAAAAGAAGGTTTTAAGGTTTTATTTATCTCCCACCCTTCCTCAGTGCCCAGAGTACTTGCATAGAATTCCCAAATGGTTTTCCATATGCCCACATCCCAGGTGCCAAGTTATGTTTCGTGCATCCGATCATTCAGAGCCGTGCTGAAATAAAAGAGTAAAAAACAAACCACAATCTATTTACTAACCTGTGTTCTTATCTTGGGGATCAGTGAGTACCAGGAGGCAGCATTCGCTGTCATCTCGGTACAGAGGAAGGAAGCTCAGTGACGAAGCCTCCACTTTAATCTGTAATCAAAGAGAATATTTATTTTCGTGTTCTCAAAGTTGTACCAGTTACCAAAACAAAAACAAGAATTAAAACACAGGAAGCTTTTAATGAAAGTCTAGTTTAATGAAAAGAAAGACCAGGGGTGACATGATAGCAGGGTTCCAATATCTCAGGGGTTGCCCCAGAAGAGGGAGTCAAGCTCTTCTCCAAAGCACCTGAGGGCAGGACAAGAAGCAATGGGTGGAAACTAAACAAGGAGAGACGCAACCTAGAATTAAGGAAGAATTTCCTGACAGTGAGAACAATTAGTCAGTGGCACAACTTGCCTCCAGAAGTTGTGAATGCTCCAACACTGGAAGTTTTCAAGAAGAGACTGGATAACCATTTGTCTGAAGTGGTGTAGGGTTTCCTGCCTAAGCAGGGGGTTGGACTAGAAGACCTCCAAGGTCCCTTCCAACTCTGTTATTCTATTCTGAACAGCAGTGCTATTTAAATTGGGGCTTTTCTATCAACCACATTTTTAAGCAGACATTAATACTACCTTTTCTTTTCTTTTCTTTTCTTTTCTTTTCTTTTCTTTTCCTTTCCTTTTTCTTTTTCTTTGCTTCTGTACAATATTTTGGGCCACCCTATGAACCACTCAATTTGGAATTCGATTTTGCAAAGGGCATCAATTTTTCCAAATATGGGGAAAGGTGTATTGCTATTACATCAATTCAGGATTTTAGAAAAAGACGGTTTTGTTGGTTTGGAACTCTCTAGAGCTGCTAAAGGAATGGGCAGCATGTCCCTTTTTTAAACAAGTTACACTTTCCAATATTTGTATGTTATGGGAAGCAATGTGTCAGGAGTGGGGGAGGGAGGGGAGGGAGGGAGGGGAGAGAGGAGGAGAGGAGAGGAGAGGAGATGAAAGAAGGGAAGGGGAAGGGGAAGGGGAAGGGGAAGGGGAAGGGGAAGGGGAAGGGGAAGGGGAAGGGGAAGGGGAAGGGAAGGGAAGAAAGGAAAGGAAAGGAAAGGAAAGGAAAGGAAAGGAAAGGAAAGGAAAGGAAAGGAAAGGAAAGGAAAGGAAAGGAAAGGAAAGGAAAGGAAAGGAAAGGAAAGGAAAGATTGCTGGATTAGGAGAACCAAAATCCATAAGCCACTTCTTTCATTTGGTGTGGGTGAGGGTGTTGGGATCAGCTTTTATGTATTAGCATCTCTCTATCTATTTCTCTATCTCTCTATCCATCTCTCTATCTCTCTATCCATCTCTCCATCTCTCTATCATCAATGTATCTATCATCCCTCTCTCTCTCTCTCTATCCATCTATCCATCCATCTATCTATCTATCTATCTACAGTATTAGATATAGCCAAGTCACCTGAGGTGACTGCCTACAAAAATTACTCTGGATAATTAAGTTAATAAAAAATTGGATTAAGCAACCATACTTTTACTCAACCTCAATAATAAACCTGAACAATGATACATCTTGAAAATGTTTATTTGTGGGTTTCACTTCTTGTAAACAATGGATGGAAATGATAAAACAAGATTCTTCTGCTAAAATCATGTTGCAAACAAACAAACAAACGAAATTCACAAAAGCAACAGGGATTTCTCAAACCATCCAGGCACCCAATTTTCTCTGCCTTTTTGAGATTCCAGCCTTTCTATTTTCATTCTAATTTATTTCAAATTCATACAGACTTCAAGCACCTAGACCAAGATGCAGGGAAAAAAATCCTTCATGCCAATAATTGATTTTTTTGACACTTCTGTTTGCTGACTGGGGTAGCTCCAGTAAGTGTGCCTAACCCAGATCAGTCCAAAGCCAGGTGCAGCCTGTGAAGCTGGAAAACTGTGGAGAATTTCTCCATTTATCTCCAAATTCCACCCTGTGACTACAGATTACAGATTACAGCCATTCACTCAGTGACCGTGCAAAAACTGATTTACGACTGGCTCTCACACTTGTGACTATCACTGCATCTCCAGGGTTTGTACTGGCATGTATTTAGGATTGCTGCAGCATACCAAAGTCACAAGATAGTCATTTGTGAACTTCCCAGCCAGCGTAGTCGCCTGTCAGCCACTGGCCCCTCCAACAGCCGAATCAGAGGAGGAGGAGGCGGCGTGGGATCAGGGTCAGCATCGAGGCAGCCTGAGAGCTCCGAGAGGGAAGAGGGAATGGAGCTGGCAGAGAGAGAGACAGAGCCGTAGTTTGGTCTGTCCTTCACCCTCACATGGAGAGTCAACAGCTCCCAGGTCTGGAGATGGCCGATGAGGAAGAGGAGGAACAGCTGGGTCCAGTGCCTGACGCGTGGCTGCGCGGAAGGCAGAGGAGAGGAGAGCAGTGGAAATCTATGGGTCAGTCTTGGGGAAGGAACAGCCACCGCTGCTAGTAAAGCCCCACCCTAGGTCTGGAGATAAAAGGCAGAGAGTGGAGATGATCTCCCGGTGGTCTTCCGGGTGCGCTTCAAGGTTTTGGTTACCACCTTTAGAGCGCTCCATGGCTTAGGACCTGGTTATTTACAGGACCGCCTACTACCACCAATAGCCTCCCACCGGCCGGTACGCTCCCATAGAGAGGGGCTTCTCCGGGTGCCCTCAGCCAAACAATATTGACTGGCGGCCCCTAGGGGGAGAGCCTTCTCTGTGAGGGCACCTACGATCTGGAACAAGCTCCCCCCAGAGATACGGAGGATCTTAAGACCTTTTTATTCCACCAGGTGGGCCTGGCCTAATCTTTTCCCTCTTTTTAATTATGTAAATTTTAAATTGGTTTTTAAAGGATTGGGGTTTAAATACATTTGGGCCAAATTTGTTTAATTCGATTTTACTTTGTTTTTAAATTTTGTATCTATGTATTTTTACTGTTTGGCTGTTCACCCCCCCTGAGTCCTTTGGGAGTAGGGCAGTATATAAGATAGATAGATAGATAGATAGATAGATAGATAGATAGATAGATAGATAGATAGATAGATAGATAGATAGATAGATAGATAGATAGATGTGGCAGACAGTTATTCATCTTCCAGCTGGATGAACTTGTCAGCCTGTGAGATAAACTTTTTGCCGGGGCTGCCGGCACTCCTAATAAAGGAATCTTTTGAGTTCATTTCAGAGAGTTTGTCGTGTTTGGAGAGCTGGGTCAGAACAGCCGGCTCCCTAGCCAGCAAGTCAATGGGGGAAGCCAGTTTTGCTTAACCATTACAAGATCCACCTAACAAGTGTAGAATTGCGCTTAACACCGGTGGCAAAGAAGGTCGTAACACCAGCGCGACTTGTTGAACAATCACTTTTGCGCAACAACAACACAAAGGATGGTCCCAAAACTGTGGTCGTACGCCAAGGACTACCTCCACTGTTGTAAAGTTTGCAGTGACACTCAAGCAGGCCAAGCTCTTGGCTTGCCTCAACTCTGCATGGAAGTTCAACAGGTAGAGCTACCTTCCCCCCCCCCCCCCCATCTTCTTTGGTTTCCAAACCTCGTTTCCTGTTTTTGATTTAGCCCGGGGAAGCAACTGTGCTTCTTGGGCACCAGGGGGCAATCAAAGTGTATTTTATGCAAAGCTGACTCTTCGCTCCCTTATGCAAAAACCCAACATGGTTTCTTCAACATGGTTTTTTGCATAGCTAGAGAAGGGTTTTGATGGAAACTCAAATTGCTCAAAACCCCAATTTCTACTTGCTGTTCTGTTGCTCCTGTTGCATCCAGTTTTGGTCACCACACTATAAAACAGATGTTGAGACCAGTGGTGAAATCCAAAATTTTTTTACTACCGGTTCTGTGGGCGTGGCTTGGGCGTGGTGTGGCTTGGTGGGTGTGGCTTGGTGGGCATGGCAGGGGAAGGATACTGCAAAATCTCCATTCCCAACCCACTCCAGGGGAAGGATACTGTAAAATCCCCATTCCCACCCCACTCTGGGGCCAGCCAGAGGTAACATTTGCCGGTTCTCTAAACTACTCAAAATTTCTGCTACTGGTTCTCCAGAACTGGTCAGAACCTGCTGGATTTCACCCCTGGTTGAGACTCTAGAAAGAGTGCAGAGAAGAGCAACCAGGATGATGAGGGGACTGGAGGCTAAAACATACGATGAACGGTTGCAGGAACTGGGCATGGCTAGTCTAGTGAAGAAGAAGGACCAGGGGAGACATGAGAGCAGTCTTCCAATATTTGAGGGGCTGCCACAGAGAGGAAGGGGGTCAAGCTATTTTCCAAAGCACCTGAAGGCCAGATAAGAAGCAATGGATGGAAACTAGGAGAGATTCAACCTGGAAAAAAGGAGGAATTTTCTGACAGTGAGAACAATCAAACAATGGAACAGAAGTTGCCTTTGGAAGTTGTGGGAGCTTCATCACTGGAGGCTTTCAAGAAGAGACTGGACTGCCATCTGTCAGAAATAGTGTAGGGTCTCCTGTTTGAGTGGGGGATTGGACTAGATGACCTCCAAGGTCCCTTCCAACTCTGTTAATCTGTATCTATCTGTATCTGCTCAAAGCCCCCATTTCTACTTGCTGCTCTTCTGTTGCTCCTGTTCAGCAGCATCTGGGCCCTTTGAAGCCTTTGCTTGCTTGGCACATCAGGGAAACAGGCAAAGGAGAAATGCACCCTCCCCTCCAAAAGAAAGAGACCAAAAGGATGAAAAATCGAGAGGGACATAGAAACAACCTCCCTCCCTCTCTCTCTCTCTCTCTCTCTCTCTCTCTCTCTCTCTCTCTCTCCAGCTGGGAACAGCTTGCAGGGCAGGAACCAACTGCCAGCGTTTTTTAATCTCTTCTCCATTGAGCCTGTGGGTTCACATTTTCCATGACAACATGATACGTCCTAAAATACTCAATTTGCTGGAATCAAAAAAAAAAACAAAAAAAAAAACCCTCTGGTATACGGAAAGGAAATCAACTGCATCCAAGCAGTCAAAGAACATGCAGTAAGAACTTTCTATTTACAATGCAAATTCTTCTCCCAGATCAGCGTCCGTCCAAACCAAAGAAGGACTTCAATCTTATCGATGATGGGCTTGTGTGCATTCTGGGTAACATTCTGGCTGAGGTTTTTCACAAACGGATACGTATTCCCACTTGACAAATCCACGTGCTTTGGAAAACACCCCATAGAACAATAACAGAGTTGGAAGGGACCTTGGAGGTCATCTAATCCATCCCCCCTGCTGGAGCAGGGGACCCTCTACCAGGGGTGTCAAACTTGATTTCATCGAGGGCTGCAGCAGGGTTGCGTTTGACCTCGGGGGGCCTGGGTGGGTGCGACCAGGGTGGGCATGGCCAGCTCGACATCACTCGTGACGGGGGAAGGTGCCTGTGGGGGCCCAACAGCTTTACCAGAGAAAACAGGCTCCCAAGCTCCGTTTTTGGCTGCGACGGCCTCCTGCAACCCTCTGCCAGTGAAAATGGAGCTCGGGAGGGCTGCGGGTGCCCCCTCCACGCGCCCCGCCTCTGGACATGCATGGCAGAGACTTGAAGACCAGCTGGCCGGCAGGAGGCGTACGTGCATCCACAGCAGAGCTGAACTGGGAGACAGCTCACCTGCCGTCAGAGAGGGTGCTGTGTGCCACCTCTGACGCACGTACCACAGGTTCGCCGTCACAGTTCTATGATCTGTTCCACTCAGCGTGGCTCGAGATAAGATGTAGAGTGGGAGGAGCCCAAAAGTCAACCGTTGACCTCGGGACAGTCTCAGCTCATTCTATCTCGCACAGTTCCTGTGGTGCAGGAACATCGCAAGAGGGAACAATACAGAAGCTTTGATCTATCAAGAATGAAGTATACTTACGTTCTTTTGGCCTGGAACAGAGAGATCTTCAGCAGCAGCTAAGGCTTCCTCCATAAGTTTTGCCTGGTTGTTGCAAAACCCCGTTTCCAGATTGTCCAGGTTTTCATCCACCAGAAAAAGACTACCTGGGAGAAGGAAGAATATTAAGGGTCAACCTTTGAGACAGGTTGCTTAAATTCTGGCCCCCAAAAGGGCCTACAACGTGAGCAAAAAAATGCCAAGATGACCAAAAACCCCACATTTTTTTTTCCCCATGATTTGTAACCCAGCACGCTGTTCAAACCTAGTGCATCTTATGGCTGAATGCATTGTGTGAATCCGAAAAAGGAGGCAATTCAGTAATTGAGTTATATGTGCTACATGCCTACAAAACAGTTCGAAAGTACAGATCATAGAATCGTAAGTCTGGTAGGGACCTTGGACGTCTTCTAGTCCAACCTCCTCCTCAAGCAGGAGACCCTATTGTTCTGTCCCCAACCACACGCACACACACCAACAGACGTTCAAGAATTAGACCAAACCAGCCGGCAAAATCCTTTTCCTTATGATAACGGAACTTGGCAACAACCTAGTGGCTGCCTGCCAAGAGTTTATTATTTACGAAGAGGAGAGATAACTTCTCCCCACTTCTGGTACATCAAAAGAAACAGCTCAATAATTACAATCAAGTCCAGAGATAATCGAGCAAAGTCTATAGCAAAAGTCCGGCAATGCAGAATGGCGTGGAAGCTTTCAGCTTTGTTCGTCACAAGGTTTGACTGGCCACCATGCTCCCTTTTATATCCTGTGGGGTGTGGTCCAGTGACTCAGCCTAATCTCGGGCACGCCTTTTCTTCTGTTGCGCGCGCTTATCTCTGTGACGCTGGCATGGATCCAGCCAAGACTCATTACCCTCATCACTGTCTATCTGTGGCTGCGTGGACGTGCTTGACCCCGGCCCTATCTCTTGCTCTTCGGCGGACACCGAAGGCATTGCCAGAGAGGAGGTTTCTGGAGAAGGAGGCCTTGCCAACTCCTCTCCTTCACTCTTGGAGTCCTCTCCTGCCGATGACACAGGCTGAGGTAACGGAGCCACAACACCTATACCAGTGATGGCTAACCTTTTTGCCGTTGCGTGCCAAAAGCGGGGGGAGTGCAGGGGGTCGCATGCCCATGTGCCCGCATGGGTAATTCAATGCCCCTCGCGCTCCATTTTGGGCGTGGTAGGCCTCCCTGAAGGTTCCAGAGGTCGGAAACGGCTCATTTCCTGACTTCCGGTGGGCCTGGAAGGCCTGTTTTTCACCCTCCCCAGGCTCCAAGAAAGCCTCTGGAGCCTGGGGAGGGCAAAAACAGCCTTCCCCACCCCACCCCCCGAGGACTCCCACCCCCCCGGAGGCTGGAAATGGCCCATTTCCCAACTTCCAGTGGGCCCGGCAGGCTCATTTTTCACCCTCCCCAGACTCCAGAGGCTTTCTTGGAGCCTGGGGAAGGCAAAAATCCCCCCCCCCCCGGAGGCTGAAAATGCCCTCCCAGAGCCTTCGTGTGAGCCCTGTACTTACCTGGCATCCAAAACGGACTGCGTGGAAACTCCGGGGAGGGGCAGCCAAAAATCAGCTGACTGGAGCTCAGCTAAGGCAATGGCTCATGCGCTTGAAGATATGGCTCCGGGTGCCACCTGTGGCACGCGTGCCATAGGTTCGCCATCACGGCCCTATACCATTCTGAACAAATGGCTGTCCAGTCTCCTCTTGAAAGCCTCCAATGATGGAGCACCCACAACTTCTGAAGGCAAGCTGTTGTGGGTGTTTCATCACTGGAGGTTTTCAAGGAGACTGGATAGTCACTTGTCTGAAATGGCATAGATTCTGCTGCTTAAGCTGGGGGCTGGACTAGAAGACCTCCAAGGTCCCTTCAGTTCTGTTCTATTCTAAAGCACAACCTGCTAAAACTTAAAATCTGAGATGCGGTATTTTTACCCCTCTCTATACTCAACAGTTTGGTGTAGACACTACACCAAACTGTCTCTCAGATCTCTTCTTAAGCTTCCACATAAACAAAGCATGGAAAGTGCATAGTGCTTGACATGACTAAATAAATCTAAGAGCCACTGCCTTCCAATGCAGCCCACACATTGCAAAATTTCTCATGGATTTTCAAAGTCACCAACCTTCCAGTCAAGGGCAAAAATCCTGCTAGCCTTCACCCCTCGAAATGCAAGGTTGTCAACTTGGAAGGTGATGCCCCAATGGGGGAAGGGATGTCCATTAAAAAGCAGAAAGTCCATTAAATTCAAATGGGATTTTGCATGCTCTGATGTTATTATAATAGGCATTCCTCCAATGGGATTTTATGCATGCTTATTTTGCAAATACTGTAGCTCATGCATGTGTAAAAGCGGGAATGAGATTTTACACATGCACACTTTATCTATTCTATCCGAGCATAGAACGGCAAATGGGATTTTGCAGACGTGTGAAAGGATATTGTGTATGTTCAGATTTGCATTCAAAATCCACACAATGAGCTCCATTAAATTGGGAGGTTTATTTGTACCTCCTTTATTTAACCTCTCAGTTTTCTCCACTACTCTAACATTTCTACATAGGTACTAATCAGATCTGAACGTAGAACATAGAATAACAGAGTTGGAAGGGACCTTGGAGGTCATCTAGTCCAGCCCCCAGTCAAGCAGGAGACCCTATACCAGTGATGGCTAACCTTTTTGCTGTCGCATGCCAAAAGTGGGAGGAGCGCGAGGAGTCACGTGCACACATGTCCCCCCATAATTCAATGCACCCCGTGCATGCACACACGCCCCCCCCACACGGTCCCCCCCAATTTTGGCACACGGTGGGCCCGGTAGGCCCATTTTTCACCCTCTCCAGGCTCCAGAGGCTTTCTTGGAGCCTGGGGAGGGCGAAAACTGCCTTCTCTATCCCCCCCCAAAGGCCCTCCGGAGTCCAGAAACGGCCCGTTTCCCGACTTCCAGAAGGCCCAAAAATCAGCTGGCTGGCATGCCCATGTGCACTGGAGCTGAGCTAAGGCAACGCTCGCGTGCCCACAGATATGGCTCCATGTGCCATAGGTTCACCATCATGGCTCTATACATTTCACACAAGTAGCTGTCCAGTCTCCTCTTAAAAGCCTCCAGTGATGGAGCAACCACAATTTCTGAAGGCAAGCCATTCCATTGATTAACTGTTCTCACTGTTAGGAATATTTTCCGTAGTTCTAAGTTGCTTCTCTCCTTGATTGGTTTCCATCCATTGCTTCTTCTCTTGCCCTTTGGTGCTTTGGAAAACAGCTTGAGCCCCTCCTCTTTGTAGGAGCCCCTCAAATATTGGAAGACTGCTATCACGTTTCCCCTAACCCTTCTTTTCATCCCCAATTCCTGCAAACATCCTTTGTGCGACCAAATAAGGTAAAGGGTTCCCACTCTACAAAGGAGATATCGTTATTACTAAACACGCTGACATATTTCTGAGTGGAAGAATGCCCTCTAGGATTAACAGCAATCTTATTTTTAACATCCTTATGTGCCGATGGAAGTTGACAAATCACATGGTTTTTTGCTTCCATCCCCAGTGAGAGACAAGGCGTTCCACAGAGTACACGGTCTTCCTTCCCAGTAACGCTTGAATCACAGACGGAGTATTTCTCATTCTCATAAAAACATTTCCAAGAACTCAAAATTTGCCTTAAAATTCCAGAGACGTCCAACAGACGAGCCTTCTTTACAGCCATTCCTTTGAGCTAAGGCAGTGAGTTATCTACCTCAAAAGACAGACAGCAACACAGGGCCGAATCTTAACTGAAACCATTTTATTTTTTTACTTCTTGCCAGCCAAATATCATCACTATGCATAGCTGCACCCCAAAATCCAAGAATTGCATTCATCAAACATTTCAGCCGTGCTGGTTGTTAGGGGGGAGAAAAAATCTTGTTATCTGTAGAATGATGCTAAATTTACTTACTTGTAAATCTAGGCCTAAGAATCGTTTAGCCCTTCAATTTTATCGCCCTTTTCTTAAATATATATCGTACCAAGGACATTTACCTATCTATCACACTACTTTTCAAAATATTTGGAAGTAGACATAAAACCTAGAATACCCGTGCTATTTTCATATTTCCGTTCTCTTTATAAACTGATGGATAAGTAGTCCTCAACGTACAACAATTCGTTTAGTGAGGGTTCAAAGTTGCAACGGCACTGAAAAAAGTGACTTATGATAGTTTTTCACACTTATGACCAATGCACCAAGAGCTGTGGTTAGAGTGCAGTACTGCAGGCTAATTCTGCCGACTGCTGGCTGCTTGCAATTTGGCAGTTCGAATCTCACCAGACTCAAGGTTGACTCAGCCTTCCATCTTTCCAAGGTGGGTAAAATGAGGACCCAAATTGTTGGGGGCAATTATGCTGACTCTGTAAACCGCTTAGAGAGGGCTGGAAAGTACTGTGAAGCAGTATATAAGTCTTAAGTGCTTATTCTATTCCTATTCTATTCTATTGCCATGGTGGCACAGTGGTTAGAATGCAGAATTGCAGGCTAATTCTGCTGACTGCCTGCAGTTTGATCCTGACCCGCTCAAGGTTGACTCAGCCTTCCATCCTTCCGAAGTCAGTAAAATGAAGACCCAGATTGTTGGGGACAAGAGGCTGACTTTGTAAACCGCTTAGAGAGGGCTATAAAGCACTGTGAAGTGGTATATAAGTCTGAGTGCTATTGCTATTGCTATTGCAGCATCCCCATAGTCACGTGATCAAAATTCAGACAGTTGTAAATTGGCATCCCTTTATGACGGTTGCCATATCCCGGGGTCATGTGATTTCCCCCCTTTTGTGACCTTCTGACAAGCCAAGTTGACGGGGAAGCCAGATTCACTTAACAACCGTGTTACTAATTTAACAACCGCAGGGATTCACTTCACAATGGTGACAAGAATGGTCGCAAAATGGGGCAAATCTCACTTAACAACTGTCTCGCTTAGCAGCAGAAATGTTGGGATCAATTTTGGTTGTAAGGCGAGGACTACCTGTGCAGTATTTTGTTGAGGCAGAACAATACAATACAATGAACGGTTGCAGGAACTGGGCGCGGCTAGTCTAGTGAATAGAAGGACTAGGGGAGGAGACATGATAGCAGTGCTCCAATATTTGAGGGGTTGCCACAGAGAGGAGGGGATCAAGCTATTTTCCTGAAGGCCAGACAAGGAATAATGGATGGAAACTGATCAAGGAGAAATTCAACCTAGAAATAAGGAAGAATTTTCTGACAGTGAGAGCAATCAACCCATGGAACAGAAGTTGCCTTCGGAAGTTGTGGGAGCTTCATCACTGGAGGCTTTCAAGAAAAGACTGGACTGCCATCTGTCAGAAATGGTGAAGGGTCTCCTGCTTGGGCTGTGGGGTTGGACTAGATGACCTCAGAGATCCCTTCCAACTCTGCTAATCTGTCTAAACCAGGGGGTCCCCAAACTTGGTCGCTTTAAGACTTGTGGACTTCAACTCCCAGAATTCTCCAGCCAGTTATGCCAAGTTTGAAGACCTCTGGTCTAAACACTTAAAATGCCAGCCAGCCAGCCAGGAGGTGACCAAAAGATGAAGGGAATTCCAGCCATTACAAAATAAAAGTCCCTTTGTTTAAAAACTGCCAGCCTTACTTTTTCTCGTTTCTCGTTTCCACAAAGGCTTCCCCTTCTCTGCCCGCATACATACATAACACAGGAGCTGGAGAGCATAAAACCTTCCTGAATTTACATGCTTGAATTGCATTTAAAAAAAAGAAGAAAAAGAGGATATTCTGGTTGGAAAGTTGCAATAAACCCACCCCGGAGTGGTTTGAAAAACAATCTGCAAGGGTTATTAAAAAGGGGGTGGGAGAGGAACTACTAGAGTTTATAAAACAGAGTATAGGTACCAGAAAACCATCCGGAGAGTAAATTTAGAAGGAGCCTGCCTTGCGTTTGCCAGATTCCAGAAATCCCCAGCATTTTTCCACAGAGCTGAAAAGAGACTCTGCCATCTGAAATAACCCGAGCCTGGTAAACAAGCACAGGACATCACATGGGCTGGTTCTCCAGCCACAATGTCAACAGTGAGCTTCGCCAGCAGATAGCAGGAGCCTTGGCCTCGGTTTTTTTTACACACACCCCTTCGTTCAGGCTGGAAGGATGGATTCTGTTTAATGCAAAGGAAACGACGTGCCTTCTTTACGGCAAGGGAGAAATCCCCAGGCCGGGGGGTGGGGGAAGGGGGGTTGTCTCCAAAAATGCTCCTAAATACGAAGCGGATGGGAAGCCTTGATTAAAGGTTTCCTCGGTTTTTTTAATCTTAAAAGGCTGACCCTTGCAAAGGGTTCACTGGTTTTCAATGGAGCAGAAGAAGAGTTTCATGCTTGAGGAAGAGCAGGGGGTGAAATCCAGCAGGTTCTGGAGAACCGGTAGCAGAAGTTTTGAGAAGTTCGGAGAACCGGCAAATGCTACCTCTGGATGGCCCCAGAGTGGGGTGGGAATGGAGATTTTGCACTATCCTTCCCCCAGGAGTGGGGAGGGAATGGGGATTTTGCAGTATCCTTCCCCTTGGAGTGGGGTGGGAATGAAGATTTTGCAGTATTCTTCCCCTGGAGTGGGGAGGGAATGGGGATTTTGCAGTATCCTTCCCCCAGGAGTGGGGTAGGAATGGAGATTTTGCAGTTTCCTTCCCCTGGAGTGGGGAGGGAATGGGGAATTTGCAGTATCCTTCCCCCAGGAGTGGGGTAGGAATGGAGATTTTGCAGTTTCCTTCCCCTGGAGTGGGGAGGGAATGGGGATTTTGCAGTATCCTTCCCCCAGGAGTGGGGAGGGAATGGGGATTTTGCGGTATCCTTCCCCCAGGAGTGGGGTGGGAATGGAGATTTTGCAGTATCTTTCCCCTGGAGTGGAGGGAATGAGGATTTTGCAGTATCCTTCCCCTGGAGTGGGATGGGAATTTTGCAGTATCCTTCCCCTGCCACGTCCACCAAGCCACACCACGCCCATAGAACTGGTAGTAAAAAAAACTGAATTCCACCACTGGTTTAAAGGGACAGGAAAAGGAAACCCTTTTTGGCCCCTGGCTGCAGAAATGATCTGAAATGAATCATTTTCCACCCCTCCCACTCTCAAAATCCAGTCTCGGGTTGCATCAACAGAAGGATCATTTCAAAATGATGTTGTGATAATACAACTTTATACTGCCCTGGTAAGACCACACTTGGAATACTGCGTCCACTTCTGGTCACCACGATACCAAAACAAAAAAACGATGTTGGGAACTTAGAAAGAGGACAAAGATGATGATTAGGGGATTGGAGGCTAAAAACGTACAATGAAGGATTGAGGGAACTAAGTATATCTACCTTAATGAAGAGAAGGGATTACGGGTGGCATGATAGCAGTCTTCCAATGTTTGAGGGGCCGTCACAGAGAAGATGAGATTGACATACTATGAGCTGGGTTGGCGCAGTGGTTAAAATGCAGTATTGCAGGCTAATTCTACTGACTGCCAGGAGTTTGATTCTGACCGGCTCAAGGTTGACTCAGCCTTCCATCCTTCTGAGGTCAGTAAAATGAGGACCCAGATTGTTGGGGGCAAGAGACTGACTCTGTAAACCGCTGAGAGAGGGCTGTAAATGCACCATGAAGGGGTATATAAGTCTAAGTGCTGTTCTGTTCTGTTCTATTCTATTCTATTCTATTCTATTCTATTCTATTCTATTCTATTCTATTGGCATGGTGGCACAGTGGTTAGAATGCAGTATTGCAGGCTGACTCTGCCAACTGCCAGCAGTTCGATCCTGACCGGCTCAAGGTTGACTCAGCCTTTCCTCCTTCCAAGGTCGGTAAAACGAAGACCCAGATCGTTGGGGACAAGAGGCTGACTCTGTAAACCGCTTAGAGAAGGCTGTAAAGCACCGTGAAGAGGTATATAAGTCTTAAGTGCTATTGCTATTGTTATATTCTCCACAGCACCTGGGAGCAGGACAAGAAGCATTGGCTGGGAGCTTGTTAAGGAGAGATCCAACTGGAAATAAGACAATTCCTGACAGGGAGAACAATTAATCAGTGGAACAGCTTGCCTGCCTCCCAGAGAAGTGACTGCTCTATCGATGGAGATTTTCAAGAAAAGACCGGATAGCTGTTGGCAGGGTTGGACTAGAAGATCTCTGAGGTCCCTTCCAACCCTATTTATTCTATGTACTATGTACTATGTTGTGTGAAACTTTGTTACCTTTTCATGACCAGCTGCTCCACAGGACCATTACAAATATAAATCACACTTGCCAAACAGCCAAATTTTGATCCCATGACCGGGGGGAGGGGGGGCTGCAAGGATTGGTAGTGTGAAAAAAAGGGAATAAGTCACTTTTTCAGAGCCATTGTAACTTCGAAGGGCCACTAAACAAAAAGTTGTAAGTAGAGGACTACCTGTAATGAGCTTCCGGTCAATCTCTAGAATGTTCTAGAAATACACACACAGAGAAAGACACACACCAATATGTCGCCTTGTTAATATTGACATTTCCAACCATTTCAATGGAAAAAAGCAAGGAAAAAGATCAATAATCACCTTCCCCAACTCAACACCCAATGGCTGTGGAAGATGGGAGATGTCATCCTCAGGGCCCTGGTGTTGGGGATACAACCGTCAAATGGCGACAGGCCAAATGATCAAATACAATATCCTTGACACACAAACCAACCAACTACGTTTTAGCTAACCACATTGTTCAAAGCCAGCCAGTGTGGCTGTATCATCCCAGAAATGACTTAATTCGAGTCATGGCGACATAAAAAGCAACCACACCAAGCAACTGCTATAGCTTGTCCTTCATTGTCCCGAAATGAAATGTTGACTGGTCAAAAACCACAGGCTTGGATTTCATCGTCACAGAGATAGCACAGGCTGAATGAAGGGAAAGACTGAAATATTCTACAGCCCAAAGAATGTATTTTTCCCCCCCAAATGCCACAAAAACAAGCAAATCAAAGCCAAGTGGCTTTGAAGTGACGTCCCACAGGGAAAAACAAAAGTGGCTGTAAATTATCACTGAGGCCTTTCTATGGTCTCCCCCCTGTAAGGTAGATTTCTTTTAAGAACTGACCGTAGGTTATTATAAAATCCAATTTTTATTTTTATTTTTAGAATAGAATTCTTTACTGGGCAAGTGTGATTGGACACACAAGGAATTTGTCTTTGGTGCATACACTCTCAGTGTACATAAAAGAAAAGATACATTCGTCAAGAATCATAAGGTACAACACTTAATGATAATTATAGGGAACAAATAAGCAATCAAATCATACTAGGAAACAATCAATATCATAAATCAATAAGGATACCAGCAACAAGGTTACAGTCGTAAGTGGGAGGAGATGGGTGGTGGGAACGATGAGAAGATTAATAGTAGTGCAAACTTAGTGAATAGTTTGACAGTGTTGAGGGAATTATTTGTTTAGCAGAGTCATGGCGTTCGGGAAAAAACTGTCTTTGTGTCCAGTTGTTCTGGTGTGCAGTGCTCTATAGCGTCGTTTTGAGGGTAGGAGTTAAAACAGTTTATGTCCAGGATGTGAGGGGTTTGTAGATATTTTCACAGCCCTCTTTTTGACTCGTGCAATATACAGGTCAGAAGTGAAATGCTCCCGTTTCGGACCGGATCGCCCGATCCAGTAGCGATGGAGGCGGGTGGTTTGGAGAACATGTAGCAAAAATCCCTGCCCCTCCCCCATGCCCAGCTGAGCCGCACGATCATCAGAGGCTTTTAAAAGCATATTTTCTACAACCTCTTCGGACGAAAAAATCCTTTTAAAAGTAAAAAAAAAAGCCTCTGATGATTGTGTGGCTCAGCTGGGATCATCAAAGGCTTTTAAAAGAAAAAAACCCTTTTTTTTTCTTTTAAATGCCTCTGACGATCCAAGCTGAGTTGCCTGATCGGCAGAGGCCTTTTTTTTTACTTTTAAAAGTAGAGGTTGTAGAAAATATGCTTTTAAAAGTAAAAAAAAGGGTTCTGTTCTTTTAAATGCCTCTGACGATCCAAGCTGAGTTGCCTGATCGTCAGAGGCATTTAAAAGAAAAAAGTCTCTGCCAATCAGGCAACTCAGCTGGGATCGTCAGAGCCTTTTGAAAGCATTTTTTTACCACCTCTTCGCGGAAAAGTAAAAAAAAAATGGCCACACCCACCCAGTCACATTACCCCCCTCCAAGCCACGCCCACAGAACCGGTAGTAACAAATTTTAGATTTCACCACTGATACATGTCCTCAATGGAAGGCAGGTTGGTAGCCATTGTTTTTTCTGCAGTTTTAATTACAGTGCATGTGTTAAATCTCACAAGATGGAGACAGTTCAATAGCCAGAAGCCAGCGGTATGTGAGAAAGACTGGACAAAAAGGCCAGCCAAAATAACGGTCAGAGAAGAGACAGCAGAGCCCACAGCTACATAATGGGAGGAGGAGGTCAGAAGAGACCCCCCCTTGTTTCTCAGCCTGTAAAGGAGGCGGGGGGAGGAAGACTGTCAATGTCATTTTATAAGAAAGTCAACGGGGAAGTCAGATTCACTTAACAACCGTATCACTAACTTAACAACGGCAGCGATTCTCACTCAGCAACAGAAATTTTGGGGTCAATTTTGGCCGTTGAGTCGAGGACTACCTGTATTTTTAGAAATTAAAGGCTACAAGTTGGGATTCATTTTTAAAAATAAAACCAGTTGAGGAAAAGAAATGCTGTTATCACCCCGGATTAAAAAAAAATTATAAAGTAATAAAAACAGATTATAAATCTGATCAGACGGAAAATGTGTGGGGGGGGATGTTGGAAATCAAAAGTACAATTTTAATACACTATTAATGGTCAGATACATCGTGGAAAAAATGTCATGGAAATTTGGAAAAAAATCTACTGGTATTTTTACTTTTCACCATGAGGCTAAGAGTATAAAATACATACAGTGAATCAGTACAAGGAGCAAAGGCTGAATTCATGATTTTACTACCCATAATTTAGTTCTTTTTACAGCTTGCTAAAGCCAGAAATCAATCACTGTGGTATGAAAACATAACTTACGGCTCACTATACATTGTGTACCAGCCAATTGTGATTTCTGCAGTGAACCAATAAACCACGGTTTAATAAAGTAAGTATAAAATAAAGAACGTAAGTCATTCAACCGGAAATAGGAAGCATGTTTTAAGTTCCAGATCAGAAGTCCAGCGTTCAAATCACATTAAAAGATTTCTTGATATTCTTTTGGCAAAGAATTAGAACACAAAAGAACCAGAGGAGAAAAAAAAAACACTGCCATCCATCCAGTCCTATATTGCAGATCAATTTTTTTTTCAACCTTTAAAGACTGGTGGACTTCAACTCCCAGGATGCTGACTAGGGAATTCTGGAAGTTGAAATCCATGCCTCTTAAAGTTGCCAAGGTCAAAAAAAAAAAAAAACACAGTTGTAGAAAGAATTAAGAATTTAAAATACAAGTAGTCCTTGACTTACAACCATTCATTTAGTGACCATTTGAAGTTACAACTGCACTGAAGGAAGTGATTTATGACCATTTCTCACACTTGTGACTGTTGTAGCGTCCCCATGGTCGCAGATCAAAATTCAAGATGCTTGGCAACTGACTCATATTTATGACAGTTGCAGTGTCCCAAGCTCATCGGATCACCTTTTGCGACCTTCTGACAAGCAAAGTCAATGTGGAAGCCAGATTCATTTTACAAGGATGTTACTAACAACCGCTGCGACTCGCTTAACAACTATGGCAAGAAAGGTCATAAAATGGGGCGAAGCTGACTTATATATCTCGTTTAGCAACAGAAATTTTGGGCTAAGTTTTAGACGTAAGTCGAGGAATAGCAGTATGTAACTTCTATGCCCCTCAGTTAATTATAGGTTGCTTTAATACCCTGTTTTTCTAACAAGAATAAATAAATTCACTGTAAATGAAGGAAGGAAAAGGCTTTGATTTGCGCAAGATGGACAGATCTTCAAAATACGATTAAGTAGGAAATGGCAAAAGAGGGGAAAGGATTTATTACCAGTCTGTTCTAAAGAAAATAAAAACAAACCAGATAAAAGTTTGCTTTCAGAGTAAAAATTGTTTCAAGTTTGCATAAACAATGCCCTATCTTTAGACTTCAGATGGCCCAAAGGCAGGGAAAACAACAATCAGCCGCAAAACACAGTCCCTCAGAAAACTTTACATTGCTAAATAACATCCCTTACAACATAATAAACATTAATTAAAAGGACACAGGCCTTTAATTGTTACCAAATATATATTTATTCAGAAATTTGACAAGGCCATCTCTACCAAAAAACCACCAGGATCCAAGGAATTCAACCTTGTTTAGGGTTTTATTTCGACAACCTCCTACCACCGTCGTCACCAAAAAAATAGGGACTTATTTTCAGCAAATTCTATGAAAATTCTTCATGGAAAAAAAAAAAGAAAAGAATGTCATAGCTACTTGCCATCTCTTGCTGGCAATAATCTCTTGCGAAAATTGGCCTTGTGTCCATAAACCAGGTTTGTTTGAAGCTTTGCTGAATAAGCCTTCATTGGAGGACTTCACTAAGTCATTAATCCAAGATGGCAAACCACATTTGGCAGGGTTATAAATCAGGCTAGGATTTGATTTAGCCAATTTAAATGCATCAAACCACAGTGGCCTGGGTTCAAAACCGACCTGCTACCTCACAAATTAGAAAATCAGGAACTGGAGTCACTAGGCAACCTATTATACCCTAACCCTATTATACCCAAGTGCAGAGGTTAGTCCAACCTTGGCAACTTTAAAAACTTGACAAAATTAGCATAGCTGGCTGTGGAATTCTGGGAGTTGAAGTCCACAAGTCTTAAAAGTTGCCAAGGTTGGACACCCCTTGCCTAGTGTATAAACATTGATTTTATAAACTTCTTAAAAGCCTTTGTATATCCTTCCCCTTAAAGAAAGCTCAACAGCAATGTATAACAATATATAGTGTGGTGTAGTGTGGTGTAGTGTAGGGTAGGGTAGGGTAGGGTAGGGTAGGGTAGGATAGAATAGGATAGGATAGGATAGGTATCATTTTTCTGTTATCAGCTCATTTAAGGTGATATGTATTAAATGTTGTATGTTTTGTGTTTATTTTAATGTGTTTAAAATAAAAAACTTTTTAAAAATGAAAAAAGAAAGGAAAGAATAGAATAGAATAGAATAGAATAGAATAGAATAGAATAGAATTTTTATTGGCTAAGTGTGATTGGACACACAAGGAATTTGTCTTGGTGCATAGGCTCTGTGTACATAAAATAAAAGATACATGAATATATACTTGAAGCCAGAAAAAGGGAGGTGCATGTACAACCCTCTAAATCCAAACCATCATTCTGTGACTTAGTGTGATGGCCTCTTCACGCCTCATAATGCAACCTAGTTTCAGTGACTTTGATTTAACCGGGGGTTGCTCATCATAGCTTTGGCCAAGCAAGGTGGGCAGAGGTGTTCAGAATAATAGAGTAACAAAGTTACTCTATTGGAGTAACCTTGGAGGTCTTCTAGTGCTCAAGAAGAAGACCCTATAACATCCCAGACAAATAGCTGTCCAGTCTCTTCTTAAAAGCCTCCAGTGATGGAGTACCCACCAACTTCTGGAGGGAGGTTGTTCCATTCGTTCATTGTTATCAATGTTAAGAAGTTTCTTCTTAAATGGTATACGAGCTCTTGGTTGAGCAGGGGGCTGGACTAGAAGACCCCCAAGGTCCCTTCCAGCTCTATTCTGATTGATTGATTGATTCTAGGTTGCTTCTCTCCTTGGTTAGTTTCTCTCCATTGCTTCTTGTCTTGCCTTCAGGTGCTTTGAAGAATAGCTTGACTCCCTCTTCTTTGGGGCAACCCCTGAGATATCGTAACACTATCATGTCATCCCTAGTCCTTCTTTTCATCATATTAGACATACCCAGTTCCAGCAACTCTTCTTTAATTAATTTAATTTAATTAATTCAATTTATATGCCGCCCCTCTCCGAAGACTCAGGACGCCTTCATATGTTTTAGCCTCCAGTCCCCTAATCATCTTTCCTGTTCTTCTCTGCACTCTTCCTAGAGTCTCCACATCTTGTTTTTTTATAATACGGTGAGCAAAAACTGGATGCAGCATTTATCCAGGAGCCTGGATAGTTCAACAGGCTAAAAAAGCCTGTTATTAACATTCAGCTGTCTGCAATTATTGCATGTTGGAATCTCGCCAGGCTCAAGGTTGACTCAGCCTTCCATCCTTTCTAAGGTAGGTAAATTGAGGACCCAGTTTATGGGGGCAATAAAATGACTTTGTATAAATACACACAAGTATGAAGGCTATTGCTTAACGCATTGTAAGCCACCCTGAGTCTCCGGAGAAGGGCGGCATATAAATCTAATAAAAAAAAAAGTGTGGTCTTCCTTCCCAAGGCATGATAAAGCAGTACTAACACTTCCAGCTTTTGCGCTCAAGAACCGGCTGTATCTCCGCGCGCGCAGAAGGAGCCCCGAGATTTCCCCCAGCCTTTGGCCCTTTCCTCCCAAAGGCCGAGGCGGAGACCCCCGGTTGCCCCTGAGCTTCTCCTCCTCCTCCTCGGCAGGGTTGCAGAGCGCGCCATCCTTCTGCGCCCCGACATCTCCAGCTGACTCCAGGAGCGCGCGTTTGGGCAAGGCGCAAAGCGATGGCTATTTTTGCTGGGCTGCTTCCTTTCGACTATCCCAGCCCGGGGCCGCCTTGCATGATTTCCACCCGCTTCCCTGAACCCCGCAGGGATTGCATCGCAAGAAGGGACGGCTGCACTCTGCCCATGGCCAGAGAGGCCTCCTCTTCGCCTTGCGCCCGTTCCGGTTCCTTACCGGCACCGCCTCTCCCCGTGCGCAACCGAGAGGCCATCGCCCTTCCTGCCTGCCCGCCTGCCTGCCTGCCTGTCCGCCCTCCGGGTTTGCTCGAGAACCGCCCTCGGCCCGTCCCGGGGGCTGAGCCGCCCCACTTTCCTGCACCCGGCCCGGGAATTGCCGGTGTGCGAAGGAGGGCCGTGCACCACGCGGGGCCAATCGCCGTTTGCGCACCGTCTCTGGCTGAGCTCCAGCGCTGGTGGACGCGGAAACGGAGCAAGCAGCTGCAGTCACTCAGCCCCGGGATTGTAAATTGCAACCGGCTCTCAGCCCACTTGCGAAGCTGTAAACAATGGTTTGGAAACCACAGTTGCGTAACTTTCTTTAAAGCCGTGGACAGCTGTTGGCAATCCAAGCGGGGCTGAATTCATAGAATTAGAATTAGGAATAAAGAATAAGGAATGGAATGGAATGAGAGAGAATGGAATGGAATAGAAAGAGAATAGAATAGAATAGAATAGAATAGAATAGAATAGAATAGAATAGAATAGAATAGAATAGAATAGAATAGAAGAATGAAATGGAATGAAATGGAATAGAATAGAATAGAATGAGAGAGAATGGAATAGAATAGAATAGAATAGAATAGAATAGAATAGAATAGAATAGAATAGAATAGAATAGAATGAGGGAATGGAATGGAATAGAATAGAATGGAATGGAATGGAATGGAATAGAATAGAATAGAATAGAATAGAATAGAATAGAATAGAATAGAATAGAATGAGAGAGAATGGAATAGAATAGAATAGAACAGAATAGAATAGAACAGAATAGAATAAGAGAATGGAATGGAATGGAATGGAATGGAATAGAATGAGAGAGAATGGAATAGAATGAGAGAGAATGGAATAGAATGAGAGAGAATGGAATAGAGTGGGTAGGAAGTAGGAAGGGTAGCAGCCGGGGCTGAGGACTGCCGGAGAGCCACTCTGACTGGAGCGGAAAATTTTAAGAGAGTGGGTTTAATGTCAGGGTTCCAAGTAATACACCCGTAGCAAACAAAACTCCGAGTCAGGTAGATTGCTCAAATAATAGTTTTATTTATATTTGCCATATTGGCACAATTCTGGTGAAAACCAACTCTGAAGGTTCCCGCGGTGTTCACCTAATTAAAAGTAAAAGTTTTTCCCTTTCCTGAAACAATCAGTCACATGGTCCAATCAAGGTGCCGGCTGGTTGCCTGGTAACATCACTCCTCCTCTCTCTCCAACCGGGTGTGAGAATGTCCTTGGTTCCCAGGAGAAAGTATTATGTTTTGGCTACAAAACTCCAGCTATTTCTATTCCCCGCTCCCTATCCCTCAGCTCCAGTGTGGCAACAGTGAAGTTCCAAAATGCCTTCAGTCAGCTCAGCTTCAGGGGTGACATCATAGTTGTAAGTGCAAAAATGAGTGGTACCTACGTCACTTTTATATCAATGCTGCTGTAACTTCAGACGGTCACAAAGCAAATGGTTGTAAGTCAAGGACTACCTATATAGACTTCTTTGCTCCTTTGTGACTCATGAAAGTGATGTCCCGTTCTGTGGACTTGATGAATATGATTTGCTGGTGGCAGTGTAACTTTATTGAAGTCAATGACCGTTTCGGAGAACAGAATATCGAATCACATAAAAAACAGAACACATTTTTTACATAGTTATAAAACCCTAAAATTAAGGCAGTATTTTCCTGTGGCAAGCAATGGCAGCATACGATGAACGGTTGCAGGAACTGGGCCTGGCTAGTCTAGTGAAGAGAAGGACCAGGAGAGACAGGATAGCAGTCTTCCAATATTTGAGGGGCTGCCACAGAGAGGAGGAAGGGGGTCAACCTGTTTTTCAAAGTACCTGAGGGCCACACAAAGAATAATGGATGGAAACTAATCAAGGAGAGATTCAACCAGGGGTGAAATGTTAAATTTGTTACTACCAGTTCTGTGGGTGTGGCTTGGGGGGGTAATGTGACTGGGTAGGTGTGGCCAACTTTTTTTTTTTTACTTTTCAAAGCATTTTTTTCTAATGCTTTGAAAAGCCTCTGTCGATCAGGCAACTCAGCTCAGATCGTCAGAGACTTTTCAAAGCATTTTTTTACCACCTCTTTGGCCAAGAGGTTGCAGAAAAAAAATGCTTTGAAAAGCTTCTGATGATCCCAGCTGAGCCGCGCGATCCTCAGAGGCTTTTTTTTTTTACTTGTAAAAGCATTTTTTCCTCGGAAGAGGTGGTAGAAAAAATGCTTTTAAAAGTTAAAAAAAAAGCCTCTGATGATTGTGCGGCTCAGCTGGACATGGGGAGGGGGGCAGGAATTTTTGCTACCGGTTCTCCGAACCACCCGCCACCATCACTACCAGATCGGGCGATCCGGTCTGAACCGGGAGCATTTCACCCCTGGATTCAACTTAGAAATAAGGAGGAACTTCCTGACAGGAAAGAATGAAAAGTTTTAGGAAATATTAATAAGGCAGAATATTATATTTCCCTAAAGGGAGAAACATGCTCTTGGAAAGCAGCCCCCACCTTCCTGAATAGCCCACAGCAGATGTCAGCACTTAAGAGATAAAGAGACAGATAGCTCTATTCATAAGCAAATACCCTCACCCAAAATCCAACGAAGGTAGGATTAGCCCTCAGCCACATAGGAATTGCCCAACACTCCTTCATTGCATCACCCTCAGAAACTTCAACCAAACTTAGCTCAGACAAACACCCAGGATTTGTACTTTGCCCGTAGAGCCAGCTATGATCCCTGCATAACCCCTACATGGCGGCAAGGGAGTCTGACAACAGCCAATAGAATACATGTTCTTGCACAGGAACAGGAAGCTCAAGTTCAAAGCCCAAGAGAAGGTATAAAAACCCCTCACTCTCAGCTCCACGTGGTCAGCTACCCAGAATCACACATGCTCGGTGGTTCTGTTCATCAATAAACCATCTTTCCAATTGGCCTTCATGTTTCCAGTGTTTTTCTCCTGACTTGGAATTGAATCAGATGGATTGATTGATTGTCTGAATTTTGATCACATGACCATGAAGATGCTGCAACAGTTATCAGTGTGAGAAACAATCACTCTTTTTCAGTGCCCTTATAACTTTGAATGGTCACTAAACAGATGATTGTAACTCAAGGGCTACCTGTATTATCGATAAGACCGAAGGCTGTTAAAATCTTAATCAGTATTGTTCATCATAGAAGCTGAAGACCCAGAAGGTGAGGGGAGGGGGAGCCATCTGCATTTGATAAAAGCTAAAACAACCTAAAACAAGGGACACGGTGGCTCATTGGCTAAGACGCTGAGCTTGTCGATCAAAAGGTCGGCAGTTCAGCGGTTCGAATCCCTAGTGCTGCCTAACGGGGTGAGCTCCTGTTCCTTGTCCCAGCTTCTGCCAACCTAGCAGTTCGAAAGCACATAAAAAAAATGCAAGTAGAAAAATAAGGAACACCTTTGGTGGGAAGGGAACAGCATTCTGTGCGCCTTTGGCGTTTAGTCATGCCGGCCACATGACCACGGAGACGTCTTCGGGCAGCGCTGGCTCTTCGGCTTTGAAACGGAGATGAACACCGCCCCCTAGAGTCGGGAACGACTTGCACATATGTGTGAGGGCAACTTTTACCTTTAAAACAACCTAGATCTGTGTTTATTCTTATGCAGGACCTTATTTTTGCCTCTTACTTCCTACTCCTTTCGTTTCTCACTGAGATCAAGTAACTGATCATTACCGTAATGATGTAGTAGTTGAAGGGGAAAAAAACAGCTCTTTACTTATACACTTGTTTACCTCCTCCCAGATTCCCTTGATCTGCCCCTTGAAGTTACCAACCAGCGTCCCCGGCGTTATCTCAGCTGGCAAATATGCACTATAAAAACCATGTCACCTTGCAGAGAACCACATTTAGTGGGAAGTTGTAAAACAGCAATTAAAGGGAAGAGGTACAGCTTGTAATCTTCCAGTCGCAGCAGGTAAAATGTGTATTAATCACATCATCCCAGAAAATCAATTGTCTTTTTGTCTCCAGATACTTTGATGTCGGCAAAGTTACTTTTCTTTCACTGGCTCTCTTTCCTATCCGGCTCATTTTTTTTTTTTTTTTGCATCGGGAGCTCCATGGGGGAGAGGTAATCCTGTTTGGAAACACTGTGGGCTGCACAGATCCCTTTATTTCTAACAGCAGGAGTGGCAAGAATATTTAGCATTAAAGGAAGAAGCTTATCGCTTGCTGGTGCTACAAAGATAGGTAGGTAGGTAGATGATAGATAGATAGATAGATAGATAGATAGATAGATAGATAGATAGATAGATAGGATAGATGATAGAGATGGATGGATGGATAGATAGATAAATGAGAGAGAGAGAAAAAAAAGAAACAGAAACAGACAAACAGAAAGACAGACAGATAGATAGGATAGATGATTTTTATGTTTTATGTTTTATTAAATTTATATACCGCCCTACTCCCAAAGGACTCAGGGCGGTGAACAGGCACAGAATAAAATACATAAATACAAAAGTTAGAAACAATTTAAAACCAAATTAAATAATTTAGCCCAAGACAATTAAAAATCCCAATAATTTAAAACAAATTAAAATTTCAGTTTAAAAATTTAAAAGAAAGAGGAGAAAATTAGGCCAGGCCGGCTTGCTGGAATAGGAGGGTCTTAAGAGCACGGTGGAAAGTGCGCAGATCCGGGATCCTCTGTATCTCCGGGGGGAGCTCGTTCCAGATAGTGGGTGCCCCCACAGAGAGGGATGGATGGATGGATAGATTGATAGATGAGAGAGAGAGAAAAGAAACAGAGACAGACAGACAGATAGAGGGACGGACGGATGGATGGATGGATAAATGGATAGATGATAGATAGATAAGATAGATAATAGAGATGGATGGATGGATGGATGATAGATAGATAAAATAGATTATAGAGATAGATAGATAGATAATGGATGAATAGAGATTAGACAGACAGGCAGACAGACAGACAGATAGGGAGGAGAGAGAGAGAGAAGCATATTCATTCGTTCAAGTATCAGTGTGATAGCACCCTCTCTCTTGCTTCATCAGTTTTTTTAAAATCTTATGCTTGTAAAACTTAAAAGTTGAAATTTGACATGAAATTGCTACCCTCTTGGAGCCTGAGCTGGGAGGCAGGATTCCTAGGCAGGTTTTTTTTTAATGATAACGAGTCCTTCAACCTTGGGGCAATAGACTTAAGGGCGAAAAGCCCCGATGTCATCAGACACTTTCAGAAGAGGCTGAGCATAGAGATAAAAGGGAGACTGCAGAGGCTATTGTTTAAAATCCCACGGAGATAGAATCTGATTTTCCCAGCAGGTTGCAATACTGTCGGGAGTTATTTTCCATTTGGAAATCGTCTGTATGCTATATGCTATTTTCAGCACAAGGTTTGGGTGAAAGAGCAGATAAGTCCGTACAGGTAGGCCTCGACTTACGACTGCAATTGGGCCCAACATTTCTGTGGTTCATTGAGACCTTTGTTAAGTGAGTTTTGCTCCATTTTACAACCTTTCTTGCCACAGTTGTTAAGTGAAGCACTGCAGTGGTTAAGTTAGTAACCCAGTTGTTAAGCGAATCAGGCTTCCCCCATGGACTTTGCTTGTCAGAAGGTCGCAAAAGGGGATCACGTGACCTTGGGACACAGCAACGGTCATAAGTATGAACCAGATGTCAAAAATCTGAATTTTGATCCCATGTTCATGGGGAGGCTGCAAAAGTCGTAACTGTGAAGAACGGTCATAAGTCACTTTTTTCTGTGCCTTTGAACGGTCACTAAACAAACTGTTGTAAGTCGAGGATTATCTTTATTGGCTAAAAGAAGACAATTTTTCCCCCCTGAAGGTTTACCTATAGCAATAGCAATAGCCCTTAGGCTTATATACCGCTTCACAGTGCTTTACAGCCCTCTCAAAGCAGTTTACAGAGTCAGCCTCTTGCCCCCGACAATCTGGGTCCTCCTTTTACTCACCTCGGAAGGATGGAAGGCTGAGTCAACCTTGAGCCTGGTGAGATTTGATCTGCCAAACTGCTGGCAGCCGGTGATCAGCAAATGTAGCGTGAGTGAGTCTTGAGCCAGTCAGGATCGAACTGCTGGCAGTGGGCAGAGTTTGCCTGCAATACTGCATTCTAACCACTGTGCATCATGGAAGGAAGGAAGGAAGGAAGGGCAATAGCAATAGCATTTAAACTTATATAGCGCTTCACAGTGCTTTTACAACCCTCTCAAAACGGTTTACAGAGTCAGCCTCTTGCCCCCGACAATCTGGGTCCTCATTTTACCGACCTCGGAAGGCTGAGTGAACCTTGAGCCTGGTGAGATTCAATCTGCCAAACTGCTGACAGCCGGTGATCAGCTGAAGTAGCCTGCAGTAATGTACTCTTAACCACTGCGCCATCGTAGCTATAACAACCACGATGTTCATATCCAATCGGTGGTATTCAGCCAGTTCAGTGGTAACCTGCGGGTGGGCCCATCCATCTGCACTGGCACTATGCTGTCCTATTTAGCCACGTTTTCTAAGCTGCAGGCATGTGTGCAAGCCACACCAGCGAGCAAACCATATGTACACTCACATTTTCTGTCAGGTATAAATGCCCTACCCGTGCCAGGGACCAGCTATAGCTCAGCAGTGCAAGGGTTAACCCAGACACCCACCTGGCCAGCTCCTCCCATAGGCCCCTCCTTACCTGAATCCCCGCCCACAGGTACAAAAGGTGGGCACACTCCTCCATGTTGCTCAGATCCTAATGTAACCAAGTGATGATGTGATGAACCTGCAAATAAAAGGAGAGATATTTTACTTGAAGTCTCAAGTCTCTTTATTGGGCCTGATCCACCAATCCTTGTAACAAAATGGTAGCAGAGAATGGTTGGTAAGGCCCAGAGATCCCAAGACACAAGACAAGGACCCGTACCTACCTGCAGAATGGCGACACCCCCGAAGCAACGGGAAAGCAACCCATCGGACTCGCCAGGGAAGGCAGGAACCTCAACCCCCCCCAAAGCCTCCGCGACGGAAGAAAGGGGGGAGATCGAGAAAGGGAAAAGAGCCCACCACGACCAAGAAGAAGAGAAGCTACGACTCGACGTCCTGCAGCTGTTGAAAGAGCGAGCCGGCGACAAGAACCTCCTTGCCGACCTGCGGAGCTTCATAATCGACCGCGAGGTGGCAAGGAGCGAAGAAGGCTCGGACTCCGAACTCGAGGAGCTGGACTCGGTGAGTGGATCGCCCAAAAGGGCACTCCCAACGGCCACCGAGCCCCAAAGCCCCGCTCTAAATTTGAAACGGCGGCCATCTTTGTCCACATGGTCGGACAAGATGGCCGACCCCCAACCAATCAACAAACAGAATTCAAAATGGCCGGTGCGTGAAAAATGCCGGACCATGAGCCATGATGAAAGTGACCGGGGAGAGGGGACTGAATCCGACTCCGACCCCTGGTACACCCCCAGCGAGCGGCAAGTGGATAGGGCCATGAAGACCCTTGCTGCCGCCTTCGGCCCAGGCCTCAAAATCACTAAAGAGAAGCCGGAGAGGCCAAAACAAAAGGGAAAACGAGGAGAGGGGCAACGAAGCACCCACCCGAGAGCCACCGACGCCCGCGACAGCTCGCCAGCCCACCTTCGCACCCCAGGGACACCGCGCCTCCGATCGCCCAGGCCACACACCCCGGACCGCATGGATTGGGGCAGCTACTTACAGCCATCGCCGGAGCCCCAGCGCCGCCAGGATCTTCGTTCCGGAGAAGCAGCTGCTGGACGACGCCTTCCGGAGCACACCTGGACCCCCAAGGCCGAAGCCGAGGCCTACCCGACCGGCAGAGACCTCTACAGCGGAGCCGCGATGAACAGGTCCTTCCACAGCGACGGCGGAGCTGAAATGGACTTCGCGCATGCGCTCTTCCGCCTAGAGGAAGAAAAAAGAAAAAAATTACAAAGCGGGACTTTTAAACTACCGGCAAGCGTTCCCATGCCTTACTGCTGCTATAGGCACATAAGGAACCATGGACAACAGCCAGCAGTAAGTAATTTTACTAATAGTGCTGGGAACTTACCTGTTGACTTTCCCAAGTTGAGAATGGATGGGGGCAATATCCTAGAGTGGTCACAGCAACTCCAAGTGGTATTCCTAAAGGAGAATATGTCTCATTTTATTAATGATCCCCCAGAGAGACCATGGTCTTTAGAGCTGGATTGCATGCACCACAGGGCATTCTACCTTTTAGTTGCAAGCATATCACCCACTATTTACCACTGTATTGGACATAACCTCACTGTATCAGAAATTATAGGAAAAATGTTTGGGTTATTTTACAGTGAGAGTGTGTCCACCACCACCCAAATCTCCAAAGACTTCTTTTCTGCCAGACTTAAGCCAGGAACACCCATGAGTGAGCACCTAGTGTCCTTAAGCGGTACCAGGGCAGAGCTACACCTCAGGGGAGAGGTTATTTCCGACCAGATTATGAAGAGCGTAATAATTAACTCTTTAGATCACTCATGGAATAACTTCTTGACACACTTAGATACCGTTAGCCTGGGAATGCTATCCGTGGAGAAGCTATCCAATAAGCTGATCGCGGAAGATAATCTGAGAAGGAGCCGCCCCGGCCCTCCCAGAGAACATAAGAGTGAGAAGAGAGTAGTCTTCCAAGAGAGACAACACAACATGCCAGAATGTTATATCTGCGGGTCAAGGGGACACATCAAAAGGGACTGCCCCAAGAACTATAGGGAGAGAGGCAGACCAGAGCACAGGCACAGACAAACGGAAAGGCACACATCGGAAGAAAGGTATAGGCGCAGGGACTCACCCAACCCCAGGGACAGGAGGGGGAACAGAGACAGCTCACGCGACAGCAGGACAGGGTCCTTATACGGGATAGGTGAGCGCACACACATCACATACCAAGACAAAGACACCAGCTCATGGCTCCTGGACTCGGGAGCCTCCAACCACACCACCTACAATCAGAAGCTACTCTCATCATTCAAGAGGGAGGACTTTTCGATCAAAGTCGCAGATCAAAATCAGGTTAGGGTGACAGGCAAAGGGACAGTTACATTGCCAGGCTTGGGAAAAATAGAGGGGGTGCTGCTAGTCCCGGGGATACCCCACAACATCCTAGCTGCAGTAAAACTTAGCAAGGAATCAGGGGCTGAGGTGACCTTTACAAATGGTTATGTCAAAGTTAGCAAGAATGGGGAAGATATAGGGAGAGTAACCGTCAACCAAGGGTTACCATACATAACTTTCCATGAGGATGACGCCCACAGCGTGTGCACCAGTTCAGAGGACACAGAGGGCACCGATCAGGGCAGGACTGAGGGAGAACAGGTAGATGGGAGAGAGGTAGATAGCGATGGCGACACGACACAAGAAACACGACACAACAGACACACCCAAAAGGGGCCCTCAATAGGCAAACCCATGCATGACGACTGTGCTCATCTGCTACACCGGAAGCTAGGGCACGCCAGCTTCCCCGTGGTCCAGAAAATGGCCACTTGTACCGAGGGTGTCAAAATAAAGAACTGCGAAAACTACCTCGAGTGCTCGGTGTGCAAATGTTCAAAATTAAAGGTAAAACCCAGGCCCAAGAAGTCGTTACGCGCCGCCAAACAAATATTCGACCTAGTTCACATGGACCTGGTAGGGCCCCTAAGGCCATCCATAAATTACAAGAAAAGATACTTTCTCACCATAGTAGATGACTTTAGCCGATATGGCTTCGTCTATACTTTAAGGAAAAAGGATGAGGTCTTCCAGAAATTCAAAGAGTTTTACAAAAGAGTAGAAACACAAAACAACACACAGATCAAGCAAATCATGACTGACAGAGGATCTGAGTTTCTATCTAAGGACTTCTCCCATTGGCTCAGATCCAAAGGCGTGATTCACTTTACGTCGTCCCCGTTTTCCGCCTTTCAGAACGGGGTCGCAGAACGGCGCAACTCCACGCTCCAGACGATGGTCAGGTGCGCCTTAGAGGACGCGGGCATTGGCCAGCACTTCTGGTCTGAAGCCCTGGTCTATTCCAACTACACCCTCAACAGAACATGGTCCAGTGTGATAGACAAAACACCATACGAGCTCATGTATAACAAAAAGCCACAGATAGCACACTTACATGTGTTCGGCGTGACCGCTGATGTCCACATACCCAAACAGTTACGCAAAAAAGGGGACAAGGTATCCAGAAGACTGAGGTTTATGGGATACGAGCCAGGAACCAAGGGCTTCAGGTTTGTGGATAGCAATAATAGATTCGTGATATCTAGGACAGCGACTTTCCATGAGCAGGCCAACTGGTCCAGAATACACTTAAACGAGGTACTCACCAAGTGAGAGGATAGTCCAATTGAGCAAGCTCAAGACGAAAGCGAGGCAGTGGATAGACGGGAAGGGGATAGGCCCAGGCCCAACCTCCAAGGCATCAAGGTTGAGGGATGGAAGGAGAATCACCCCAAGATAAGTGTAGACTCACTGACCCAAAGAGAGGCCAGACATCTGCATGACACTGAGCAGACGGTAGACAGACCGGTCAGGTCTACCAGAAACCAATTGCCAAGAAGACTAAATGATTACGTGATGCACGTGCACACGAATCACGTCACACCCAACTCCTACGAAGAGGTATTGAGACTACCCCAGGAAGAGAGGGCAAAGTGGGAGTTAGCCATGGCCAAAGAGCTGGACAGCCTGAGGAAGCTAGAGGTCTACACCCCAACCAAAGTCCCAGAGGGCAAGAACACAATAGGCACCCGATGGATCTTTAAGATCAAAAACTTAGAGGGTGGGCAAAGCCTATACAAAGCCAGATTAGTTGCCCAGGGGTTTGCTCAAAGGTTCCCGGAGGACTACACTGACACCTACTCGCCCACCGTAAGGACAGAGAGTGTAAAAAGCGCCTTGGTCATCGCATCTCTGCTAGGACTGGAGGTGCACCAGTTTGATGTACAGACTGCCTACTTGCACGCCAATCTAGATAAAGAGATATACATCAGAGCGCCTCACAGCAAAGAAACCAACAGGGGGGACACCTGGTTACTCCACAAGAGCCTATACGGACTGAAGCAATCGGGCAAGCGCTGGTACGAATGCTTGGTAGAGGCACTGAAGTCTATGGGGTTCACGGCGACCATAGCTGACAACTGCTTCTTCACCAGGAAGTAGGGGGACTCGCCAGAATACATCCTGGTTTACGTGGATGACATACTATATATCAGCAAGCACGAAGAGAACCGCGACACCTTCGCCAGCAGACTGAGCGAGCACTTCACCCTAAAATACCTCGGAAAGATAAACCGGTACCTGGGGGTGCAAGTCAACCAAACACCAAAAGGTTTCCAGCTGTCACAGAAAGAGAAAATAGAAGAGTTACTCCATAAGTGCAACATGGCAGACGCCAAGGGGTGTGATTCGCCCATGCAGACGGACTTCCTGAGAAACATGCATGATGAATCACCCGGATTTGAAGACAACACGCTGTACAGGTCAGTCATAGGCTCTCTCCTGTATATCGCTAACTGGACAAGACCGGACATTGCTCTATCAGTTAATTTATTGTCCAGACACGTGAGCAAACCCACCACATACCACTGGGACGCGGTGAAAAGGGTGCTAAGATACCTGAAACAAAGTGCCAATGCATGCCTAACCCTAGAGCCTGAAAAATCCAACGAACCCATCCTCTCCTGCTACGCCGATGCTGACTGGGCCGGAGACACCAAAGGCCGGAAGAGCACGTCTGGATACATATTCTACTTAAATAACAGTCCGGTGCATTGGTATACAGGCAAGCAAATCTTGGTGGCAACCTCGACTACCGAAGCTGAATACATATGCCTCTCCAAGGCCGCCAACAACCTCATCTGGTTCGACGACCTACTGGCCAGCGTGTGGAAAGAACCAGCTTACCCAATAAATGTTTACGAGGATAACAAGGCCGCTATAGAAATATCCATGTCCGACGCTGTAGGGCAAAGGTCAAGGCACATAGATATAAAGTATAAGCATGTGAGACAGCTCTCCAGAATCGGTTTCATAAAGGCCATACACTGCGATACAGAAGAACAGACTGCAGACATACTCACAAAACCTCTGCAGGGCAAACAACACTCACACTTAGTTTCCAAGCTCAACATTCGCCACAGGGTACCAACCAGTCAGTCAGGCCTACAGACACAGGTCAGGCATTTAGAGGGGGATTTGTCAGGTATAAATGCCCTACCCGTGCCAGGGACCAGCTATAGCTCAGCAGTGCAAGGGTTAACCCAGACACCCACCTGGCCAGCTCCTCCCATAGGCCCCTCCTTACCTGAATCCCCGCCCACAGGTACAAAAGGTGGGCACACTCCTCCATGTTGCTCAGATCCTAATGTAACCAAGTGATGATGTGATGAACCTGCAAATAAAAGGAGAGATATTTTACTTGAAGTCTCAAGTCTCTTTATTGGGCCTGATCCACCAATCCTTGTAACATTTTCAGTGCACGGTGAACCGGTGGTGAATGTTGTGGTCTGCCAGCAGCCTGTGGAGCTGGCAGCAGAGTCGGACAGTGAGGAGGTTGGGGAGGACCATGAGCCAGTCCTGGAGTTTTGGGAAGGCCCGGACAAGGGCTCTGCATTGGAGACAGAGATGGGGCCAGGGCCATCTGAGAGCGATGCGCAAACTCCAGAGCCTCCAGAGTCAGACAGCAGAGAGGCAGAGGAACAGGAGGAGCCTGTTCCTAGTGCATGCATGCGAAGAGCTGCCAGAAGGCAAGAGCAGCTGAAGCAAAAAGGACGACTCAGGAGTAAGGCCAGGAGATGATTGGCCCCTCCCATAAGGCTTAAAAGAGCAGCAACGAGCCCTTGGGTTCTTTGTAGAAAAGCAACGTTGATTCCAGTGCTTCTTGTCAGCGTCTCTTGAACTTTGTGAGATTTTTGCCAAGAAAAGCCTTTGGCAGGTTGCCAAAGACATCAAAGGTTGGTGATAAGGCCGACGGACTGATTATTAAGAATTTTGTTTTGGACTAAGCTGAGAATGAATTCATTCTCAGCTGTTTTAATAAAATAAGTTCATGGAGGACCGAATTGTGTTTGGTAATCACTACTTGGGCCTCGGTCACAACAGTAAAATTATGGGAAACCCACCTCGGTATCCAATCCAATTTAACTCAGATTCCCAAATAAACCTTTCAGCTCTCCACAGCAATGGTCCTTTGCCGTCACCATTGGTAGCCCAGTCGGCTACAGCTGCTCGTATTATATTCTCTAACCATCTGTTCCAAATGTCCTTTTCCCTATTGGTCAGGGTAAAAACACTTTACCAAAACAGGGACTGGTTTCATATTGAAGTGAGATCATTTTAATTATGCACATCTCTGGAATTCCTGGCTATTTAACTCCTTCCGCATTCTGCCTTCTCAAACCCAGAACCCGTTCCTTCTTCTTCTTAGCGCCTGACTGAAAATCCAGCTTCGAAACAATTAGAAATAAGAGACGTTCTCTGTGGCACAGTAATCGCGAATGACTCAAATAGGACTCTGTATTTCCTTTTCAGAATTTATTATTGGCATCTAGCTGTACAGAAAACATTTCTGAAAGTGCCTAGACTGTTAATGCTTCAAAACTAGCCTAGGTATCAATTTACAAATGCATAAGAAAATAGGCAATACTTTTCATGCTTTTTTTTTATTTACTGTCACATATTTACAGAAACAAAAATGTTGCTTTTGTGTGAAATATTTAAGTTTTCTCTCTTTGAACAGAAAGAAAGGAATGAACTATTGACAGTAGGACAACATGCAAGTTTATTAATTTATTAAATTAATAATAATAACAGTACTAGCAGAATATAGAATAATAGAGTTGGAAGGGTCCTTGGAGGTCTTCTAGTCCAGCCCCCAGCTCAAGCAGGAGAATCTACACCATTTCAGACAAGGGACTATCCAGTCTCTTCTTAAAAGCTTCCAGTGATGGAGCATCCACAACTTCTGAAGCCAAGACGGTCCACTAATTAATTGTTATCACTGTTAGGAAATTTCTCCTTAGTTGTGGTTGTTGGAAGAAATGTCCATCTGGGTTCAGTTCCAAGTGGGGAGAAAGACACTGGAAACATGGTGGCTACTTGGAAAGATGGTTTAATGATGGACAGGACCACATGGTTTTGTGGTCCTGGACAAAAAGCACATGGATGAGAGGGGGGGGGCTTTATACCCTCTGTTGGGCTTTGAATTTGAGCTTGTATTCTGATTGGTTGTCAGACTCTCATGGGGCCATGCAGGGGTAACTCTGTAGGTTGTGTTTTTGAGTCCCAAGCTTGGTTGAGCCATGCTGGGTGATGATGTAATGAAAAGGCTTTGGGCAATTCCTACTATGGCTCTGCCTGAAGGAGGTAGAACTTTGTTATGTAAGAATAGACTGGGCCAGGCCTTCATGGCCCATTGACAAAGATGTGGGGGGGAGCGGGGAGCGGCTGAGTTTCTGCCTTCCTTTTAGGGCAAATATTCTGCCCTTTTAATATTTCCTAAAATATTTCATTCTTCTAGGAGAGGGATGGGTGCTAACTTCCTACAGCCCATCTCGATATTACATCCAAAGAATCCATTCTTTTGGTTGATAAAAATAAATAAATTTCAACCTCGTCCTAGGTTTTCCGTTAAATACTGTAGCTTTTATTTGAACGCAGCTTTAGAAGTTGGCCGAAGGGCGCGAACAAGAGAACGGGAAGGGCCCTTGGAGGTCCTCCATGCAACTGTCGTGAGCCTTTCTCCTTGATTTCTTGCAGAGAAGCAGAAAGGTGAGGTGGGCTCACCTTATGAGCCGAGGTGGCGCAGTGGTTAGAGTGCAGTACTACAGCTACTTCAGCTGACTGCTAGTTCAGCAGATCAGCGGATCAAATCTCACCGGCTCAAGGTTGACTCAGCCTTCCATCCTTCCGAGGTAGGTAAAATGAGGACCCAGATTGTTGGGGGCAATATGCTATTTAGTATACTGTCTTTGGTGTAAGCTGCCCAGAGTCCTCGGAGAGTGGGCAGCATAGAAATATGACTAATAAATAAATAAATAAATGAGTTCAAAATTGGTTAGCCGGCCACTCACCCAACAGGATCTGAGTAGTTTCTAGGTGACAAAATAAAATACTTCTTGAAGGATGGCATGGATTATCAGTTGTCCTTTTAATGCCCCCGGGAACAACACAGCTGGCCCTGTTCTAATGTGTTTACTCTGCCAGCAAGGATCAAACAGTTTATTGAGCTGAGCTAATCAGTGTTACTGCAAGGAGGATATTGCAGCAATTTACTCAGGAATTTACTTTGTCCCATTCACACATCTGTAACAGGGAAAACATCCTCGCTTCCCATGCCATCCTGCCAGGTTTTTTATGTTGGGTTTTTTTCCCCCATTCCCATGTAAGAAGTTAGCACCCACCCCTTTCCTAGAGGAATGAAATATTTTGGGAAATATTCAAAAGGCAGAATATTATGTTTCCCGGGATGAGAAATGGAGAAGCATGTTTTAAAGACGAAGGAGCTCCCATCTTCCTGCCCCCACCCTTTGTCAATGGGTCAGAGGCAGAAACTCAATCTTTGTCAATGGACCATCATCTGCAACACAATAGGACCCATCTAGCAACAGAAACTCACCACATGGCACCTGGGGCGATTATATCAGCCAGCAAGGATAGCTAAGACCCCCACCCCCTGGGGGTCTGGCAGCCAATCAGGATACTCTTCCTGTGCCCGAGGAAGTTCAAAGCCAGAGAGGGCATAAAACCCAGGGACTCACTACGTCTCACCCCCTTTTCTGTTCAGGAACTCAAACCATGTGATCCTGTCCACCATTAAACCATCTTTCCAAGCAGTCTCCATGTTTCCAGTGTCTTTTTCCCCACTTGGAGCTGAACCCAGAAGGATATTTCTTCCTACACCCACTTGATGACAAAAATGGCTTGTGTGTCTCTGAACTTCTTGAAACTACTTGTGTGCACTCTGATTTTATTGGACGTTTTATGTTATTAAACAGGCACATGTTCAACAATGTGGTTTGGTTTGATGGGAAGCACAAGGTTAGAAACTCATTTTAAAGCGTTGAGCTCTTAAAAAAAGTTTTGAAAGTAAAACAATGGACATTGCTCAACGTCTCTGGTTTCTAACATTTGCGTCAAATTCAAGTGAATAAGTAATATATTCCTTAATCTATATATAAATTTACATATCTCCTATTTCATTATATATCAAGTATACAGTATTTTACTTCCTAAACAGCTATACATATATTTAGTAAACCTATATTACACTCACAAATTCAATATTTAAAACTTTTAAAACTAATAAAATATTTAATAATAAAAAAAAGCTTTGAGCTCTTGTCCTGCCTTAGGCACGAAGGAAACTCGGTTGCATTTTATTACAGAAAGTCTTCAACTCAACGGCAGTTCATTCAGTTCGTTCAGAGCCAATGCAATCCTAACTTGCATTAACAGAGGGATACAATCAAGATCAAGGGAGGTACTAATACCACTCTATAAAGCCTTAGTAAGGCCACACCTAGAGTCCTGCATCCAGTTTTGGTCACCACACTATAAAAAAGATGTTGAGAATCTAGAAAGAGTGCAGAGAAAAGCAACCAAAATGATCAGGGGACTGGAGGCTAAAACATACGATGAACGGTTGCAGGAACTGGGCATGGCTAGTCTAGTGAAGAGAAGGACCAGGGGAGGCAGAATAGCAGTCTTCCAATATTTGAGGGGCTGCCCCAGAGAGGAGGGGGTCAAGCTGTTTCCCAAAGCACCTGAAGGCCAGACAAGGAACAATGGATGGAAACTGATCAAAGAGAGATTCAACCTGGAAATAAGGGAGAAATTTTCTGACTGTGAAAACAATCAACCAATGGAACTGAAGTTGCCTTCGGAAGTTGTGGGAGCTTCTTCCCTATAAGCTTTCAAGAAGAGACTGGACTGCCATTTGTCAGAAATGGTATAGGGTCTCCTGCTTGAGCGGGGGGTTGGACTAGATGACCCTCAAGGTCCCTTCCAACTATGTTAATCTGATTCACTTAACAAAGGTGCCAAGAAAAGTCGTAAAATGGGGTAAAAGCTCACTTAACAAATGTCTCACTTAGCCACATAAATTTTGGGCTCAAATTGTTGTTGTAAACTGAGGACTACCTGTGTTTTATTTAGATTTGTCATAATCTTTTTCCAAAGTAGCAGATGTCTGTTTTATGGATACAGGCACCATTCCTGGGAACTTTTGAGTCTATGAAGTGTGTGTTTTTCTCATTCTCAAACACTTATCACGTTAAGGAGTAGTACTGCTTTTATAAGTCTTAGTGAGACCATACTTGGAAGACTGAGTCCAGTTATGGTCACCACATTATTAAAAAGATGCTGAGACTATGGAAAGAGGGCAGAGAAAAGCGACAAAAATTATTGGGGGTCTGGAGGCTAAAACATACGAAGAACATCTCCAAAGTGTTTTTTATGAAGAACAGTTGCGGGAATTGGGTATGCCTAGTCTAGAGAAAAGAAGGACTAGAGATGATACGATAGCAGCGTTCCAATATTTGAGGTGCTGCCCCAAAGAAAAGGGAGTCAACCTATTTTCCAAAGCACCAGGCGACCAGACAAGAAGCAAGGATGGAAACTAACCGAGGAGAGAAGCAACCGGGAATTAAGGAGAAACTTCCTAACAGTGATAACAATTAACTAGTGGAATGACATGGGTGCTCCATCACTGAAGGTTTTTAAGAAAAGACTGGAAAGCCAGCTATCTGATATTGTATAAGGCAGTGGTGAAAAGTAAAATTTGTTACTACTGGTTCTGTGGCTTGGGGTGGGGGGTGGGTGTAATGTAAGAGCCTTGGTGGCGCAGCAGACTAAAGTGCTGTTAAATAACACCAGCTGCCTGCAATTACTGCGAGTTCGAATCTCACCAGGCTCAACGTTGATTCAGCCTTCCATCCTTTTGAGGTACGTAAAATGAGGACCCGGATTGTGGGGGCAATAAGCTGACTTTGTATAAGAACACCGTTTGTGGGGGGGGGCGAAAGCCCTACTAAGCAGGTATATACAAAAGTATGACGGCTATTGCTTAACACAATTGTAAGCCACCCTGAGTCTCCGAAGAAGGGCGGCATATAAATTGAACCAATAAAATAAATAAATAAATAAATAAATAAATAAATAAATAAATAAATAAATAAATAAATAATGTGGCTGAGTGGGCGTGGCCAACTTTTTTTTTCCTTTTAAAACCATTTTTTCTACCTCTTTGGCTGAAGAGGTTGTAGAAAAAATGCTTTTAAAAGCCTCTGACGATCCCAGCTGAGCTGCATGATCATCAGAGGCTTTTTTTTTTTTTTTTTACTTTTGAAAGCATTTTTTGGCCGAACAGGTTGTAGAAAAAATGCTTTTAAAAGTAAAAAAAAAAAAAGCCTCTGATGATCGCGCGGCTCAGCTGAGCTTGTTGGGTGGGCAGGGATTTTTGCTACAGGTTCTCCGAACCATCTGCCGCCATTGCTACCGGATCGGGCGATCTGATCCAAACCGGGAGCATTTCACCTCTGGTATAAGGTCTCCTGCTTGAGCTGGAGATTGGACTAGAAGACCTCCAAGGTCCCCTCCAGTTTGGTTACTCTGTTATTTATTTCCATGGAATTGGCTTTGTCTGTTGTTATGCCATCTGTTATGTAGTCACTTTGTCAGGGTAATGAAGATTTAAAGCTGACCAGCCACTTTAAGACTGAGAATGAGTCAGCAGGGTTATTGCCCTTTAAGAAGCTGTCTATATAAGGGAGGCCATGAGAAGGCGTATCTCTCTCCTCGTTGTGTTCTATCTGCTTTGTAGTTTTCCATGTAAGAGTTGAAGATTGATTGATTGCCTGGCTTTGCATAGCACATGTATGTCTGTATATAGAAGTCTTGTATATAAACCACTGTTTCTAATGACAAAACCTCTGTGACCTGTATTTTGCTTCTGGGTTGTCTCAAAATAGCAGTCACGCTGTAAACACTCTTGACACGCTTCTTGACGTCTGGATTGAAGACTGAATCGGTCATCTGAGATCAAGAGCAATTGTCCCTTACTTTTCATTTTTTGGAATCTCCGTGTTTTCCCGAAAATAAGACCTTGTCTTGTTTTTTTTTTTTGAACCCTGAAATAAGCGCTTGGCCTTATTGCCATGTGCTCAAAAGCCCGATTGGGCTTATTATCAGGGGATTCTTATTTTGGGGGAAACAGGGTACATCAATCTTTTCCAGACTCTTAGTTCCTGCTTTCCCAAACTGCAACGAACGTCTTACCTGTATCATCTTGCAAGGATTGAAACCATCTGGAGATGTTGAAAACTCTGATTTGGCCATCTTTGGAAGATGACAAGTTCCCTCCCCATTTAAACGCTCCCTGCAACTTCAATCACATCAACGCTGACAGTCACCGCAGCAGGTTTTACTTCTGGCGACTCTTGGAAAAATTTCTTGGAAATTGCCTTAGCAGCTGCCAGGTAGCTAAATGGCCTCAAGCATCATGAATCAGAATATTCTTGCTTTTAAAAACAAAAACACAAATCCACCGTAGTTGCCAAAGAATTTCCTGAGCTTGTTCATTAGTTTAAACGTGGATGAAGAAGCTTCCAAGGTCTGCAGCAATTTTGTACAGAAAAATTCTGTAAGCAGAAATGGAAGGATATGTCGATGGCCAGGGATGGGTTCTACTTACCTTTACTACTGGTTCGCAACAGGAAACTTCTGCGCATGCACAAATCGCTGATGATGACATCCGGGGCAGTGGGTGGGGCTTCCTGCCAGTTTTACTACCAGTTCTTACAAACCGGTCCGAACCAGGGGCAACCCACCACTCTCGATGGCGTCAATCAAGATGGCAAAATTGACTGTGATAATTAGAGAAAAGAATATATCCAGTTTTGTTTCTACTCGGCAATCACTTCTGGACTTTGTGCTTTACACAGGAAAAAGAAATTATATGTTGACTGGGTTTTGCCGATTACATTTTGTATTTTACTGCGCTAAAAACAGTTGGATGTCAATGCTTTTCTTCTTCTTTCCCCCTTTCACTTATACCTTTCATTTCCTTCTTTCTCTTTCCCATTTTTTCTGCTCTCTTTATTTTGATTTATATTTTTATAATATTAATAATAAGAAGAAAAACTTCCACGGTCTTGTGGTCACTGAATTGTATTGCTCAGCATCTCAACCACTTCTGCCCCTGCCGAGAGATACCAGTTTTCAACATCCGGAAGGCTGTGCTGCCAAGGCTGGTTTCTACACACATACCCACAAATTTACAATGTGCTAAAATATACAGAAGAGAGAGAAAATAAGAAAGAAACAAGAAATTAAGGGGGGAAATGTAATTGTGCCTTCCAGCTTCCCTTCTAAGCTATTGAGTAATTATCATCTTAATATTTTTCCCAAACTCATTTTTAATCTCCAAAACTCTAATATATCAATGTTGTTTTTTCTTCTGTCAACAAAATATCCATATCAGGTTTCCAGTCTTTCAAAATTTTTTTTGATTTTTCTCTGTCCAAACTGGTCCATTTTTGCCATTTCTACCAGTTCAGTTAAATTTTGCAATCCGGTCTTCCGCTGTAGGCATTTCATTGCCGTTGTAACTTTGAACGGTCACTAAACAAATTGTTGTTAAATCAAGGATTACCTGCAATCTTCACACAATTTCCAAGCCTGTTTTAAGCTGCTGGCAGTTTTGCAACTTCTGATGCAACCTAAGGAAGCAAATACTGCCAAAACGGAGATAAGTTACAGAATAACAAGAGTTGGAAGGGACTTTGGAGGTCTTCTACTCCAACCCCCTGCTCAAGCAGGAAACCCTATACAATTAAGAGACAAGTGACTGTCCAGTCTCTTCTTAGAAATCTCCAGTATTGAAGCACCCACAAGTTCTGGAGGCAAGCTGTTCCACTGGTTAATTGTGACTGATTTCAGATTAACAGTTGGAAGGGCATATAGTCCAACTCCCTGCCCAGGCAGGACCCTACGCCAGGGGTCGGCAACCTTAAACACTCAAAGGACAAAGGTCCTAACCGGAAACTCGCCATTCAATTCTGGAGCCGACCGGAAGTCCGGTTCCTCCACCAGAGAGTCTCCTCCTAGTGTAGCATCCTTTTTCCTCTACCTATCCTAACCGAAAGCCCTATCAATTGTGAAGCCAACCAGCAACGGAGCAGCAGCAGAAGGATATAAGAGCCACATGCGGCTCCAGAGCAGCGGGTTGCCGACTCCTGCCCTACACCATTTCTGACAGATGGCAGTCCAGTCTCTTCTTGAAAGCATCCAGTGGTGAAGCTCCAACTTCTGAAGTTTGCAGGTAGATATAATGAAAGGAGAAATGTAGCGTTTCCCTTATATCCAAATATTCCAATATCTCTCTTTATCCACGTCCCCACAACGGAACAAGACAAAGCAGAGATCCACTGAAAACATTCAAAGAGGAACATTAGGCTTTGAAGAAATTAACAGAGGCAATTTTGTGTTATCCTCAATCAAAAACAAACTCTGAAAGTGCACAATTGTGTTCAGCGGTGGGTTTGTCATTATGTTGCTACCAGTTTGCCATGCACGTGGATACTCCCTTTGTATGCACCCGATCCGCAGGCGCATGTCTTCCGCACAGGCGATTTGCTTGCATGCGCGCCTTCCACGCATGTGCCCAGCCTCAAAAACATGCCTAAATAGGATGGCATAGAGCCGAGGCAAGTGGGCAGGCCCACCTGTGATTTCCGCTACCAGTTCAGGCGAACCGGTCTGAACCAGTTGAATACCACCTCTAATTATGTTGCAGCTTCCCAGGTAGTGCATATATTGCGTATGGATTTAAACATCCCATGTCAAATGCCAAGAAAATTCTGCTCTGCAACCATGGAATGTGATGGCTGCAATGGATGCGGTTAGTGGTCTAGGTTGGATGGGATTTAAATCAATGTTTTCTCAACCTTGGCAACTTTAAAATGCCTTGACTTCAAGTCCCAGAATTCTGCCTGGGAAATTCTGGGAGTTGAAATCCGCATCTCTTCAAAGTTGCCAAGATTGAGAAATACTAATTTAAACCATCCTCTCCTAGGGTAGAGTACTAACGTTTTAAATAGCTGTGGGAAACCATGAGTATAAAGGGAAATATTGAATTTCAGGAAATTAAATTAGGTTTTTTTTTTTTTAGTTTTTATTGAATTTCTATACCGCCCTACTCCCGAAGGACTCAGGGCGGTGCACAGCCATGAAATAAAACAAATAGAGATACAAAATTTAAAATCAAATAAAATGAATTAAAATAAATTTGGCTGAATTGATACCCATAATTTAAAATACCCATATTTTAAAATACAGTAAAAATTTAAAATTTACACTTAAAAGGGAGAAGATTTAGGCGAGGCCAGCTTGATGAAATAAAAGCGTCTTCAGCTCGCGGCGGAAGGTGCGCAGATCCGGAATCCTCCGTATCTCTGGGGGGAGCTCATTCCAGATCGTCGGTGCCCCCACAGAGAAGGCTCTCCCCCTGGGAGCCGACAGCCGACGTTGTTTGGCCGACGGCACCTGGAGGAGCCCCTCTCTGTGGGAGAGTACTGGTCGGTGGGAGGCTATTGATGGTAGTAGGCGGTCCCGTAAGTAACCAGGTCCTAAGCCAAATTAGTGTATTCCGAAGGGAAGACCTATGGCGGTGATGGCTAACCTTTCCCGGACCGAGAATGCCCAAACCCCCAAGATGCAATGCGCGTGCAGCCCCTGCGCATGTGCCCCCCTATGCATGCATGCGTGGCTCCCTTGCACATTCCCCGTCCCCCGTGCATGTGCGTGGCCCCCGCATGCATGCTGGCTCCCACATGTGCATACCCCCTGCACGCGCCATGCCCCCCACATGCACATGCAGCCCCCTGCATGCATCCTGCGCATGTGGCGTGGGCCCCGCACATGCCCCACCCTCGCACATGCGCCCTGCCCCCTGCGCATGCACAGCAGAGCTGAACTGGGCCGACGGCTGACGTGCCATCAGAGAGGATGCTGCGTGCCACCTCTGGCACCGTGCCATAGGTTCGCCATCACGGATCTATGGGATTGGCCCAAAAGTTGGTAGTAAAACTTTTGGATGAAACTTTTTACAGAAGTAGTCCTTGACTTACAACAGTTCACTTAATGACCGACCGAAGTTACAACTGCACTGAAAAAAGTGACTTAGGACCATTTCGGCATCACCATGGTCACGTGATCCAAATTCAGACACTTGGAAACTGCCTCATATTTATGACCATTAGTATCCCAGGGTCACGTGATCCCCTTTTGTGACCTTCTGAGAAGCAAAGTCAAGGGGGGGGGAGCCAGATTCATTTAACAACCGTGTTACTAACTTAACATCCGCAGTGACTCACTTAACAACTGAACTGTGGCAAGAAAAAGTCGTGAAATGGAGTAAAACTCAGTTAACAAATGTCTCACTTAGAAAGATAAATTTTGGGTTCAAAATTTGTGGTCGTAAATCAAGGACTACCTGTAGTTATTCTTTGCATGACGAGCAAGAAAACACGACAGTCGTAAATACATACAGAATCCATTTTTATTTAACTTAATCATGTAGTACTGTAACTACTAGAAAAAAGCAGGGTAAGAGAACCTAAAAGAGCTTCAGCATCAGCCATTCAAAATAGACAAAAAGTTCTTTTTTTTTTTTCTTTTCATAATGTAAAGAATCCAGAGTATATCGCAACAGGAATAAATTCTTACAACAGAATATACAAAAACATTGATCTTTTTTTTCCCATCATCTACTGATTCATTTTAATATAAACACAGGAATTTTTTTAGGAATAATTTATACACAGCAAGTTTTCCTGTAATAAATTGGCATGTTATTTTATTCGGTTTTTTAATTTTTTAAAAAAGTTTATATTTTAAACAAGGTTAAGTTGGAAAATCTATTTGTAAATGCGTTCAGTTCCTTAGCACTTTCAAGTCGTGTGTGTGTGTGTGTTTGTGTGCCGGGTGTTTGAGGGGTAGGACATGGGTGTCATTTTAAAGCGGTTTTTTATTTATATTTATCTTGAATTGTATTGTTTTTATTTATATTTATCTTGAATTGTATTGTCCCAGAGGTAGAAGATCTCTGGCCGATCCTTTCTTTACAAACCTCACTGGTTTAGAAAACAGAAAATCCATGGAAAAAAAAAAAAGTAACAAAACCACTCAAAATCACTTAGGCAGAGGGGGAAGGAGATTTGCTTCCGAGATTAAAAAATAAGATCTCGTCTTCAGGCTTTTTGCTTAAATAATTATAATAAATAGGGACCTTTAAAAGAAAAGACTTTTTTTTAAAAAAAGCTTCAAAGTTGTTAAATATGTACATAAATTGTGCAGACACTCTCCGAAGTCACCTATTTATTTATTTATTTATTTATTTATTTATTTATTTTCACAGAAGGGAGCAAGAAGCGGTGGACACCAAATTCTCTTTTCCATGCGGTGAATGAAATCGCAGAAGTGACATTTCTCGTCACGGACTGACGAGGCTGTCGGGTTTCTTCTTTTGACCTAAGTAACAACAAAGCAATTATCCAAGCAGAATTCCAGTCCCAAACACATTCCACCTTTTATTGCAAAGGTGTTAATGTTAATTCCAAGCAAAAAATATGTTTCAGACGGATGCTGAGAGACTGCTTAATGGCAGCAGTGCTCAATCCGTTTTCTTAACCAGTAAGGTGTTTCTTTTTCTTTCTCTCTCCCTCAACCTGTTATCTAAACATGGTAAATGTGAAATGATGGTTGGATGATCCCATCTATCCAGAGCTCTCTGGAAGGCTGAGTTACTGAAGATACAGAACACAATCTGAGCATAAGTTGCACACGGGACAACCCACAAGTTGTGATTTAGACGTGGCCACAGGTCCCTCTTGAGTTTGGCGTATGGTAAAGGTTAATAACATCGGTATCCTCGAAAAAAACAAAAACAAACACCACACATACTGAAAAGTGCCCTTAAATCATTGTTAGCGTTTATAAACTACAAACTATAGTTTTGCAAAAATGGAGTAAAATGTGTCATTTGTTTCTGTAAACCAGAGCTTTTGTCAACTGACTACCCGTAATCTACTGGACTGAACAGCCCCAATGAAAAAATGCTAATGGATTGGTAGTGGATAGGAAGGATACAGAATTCAAAGCTGACAATTACACACACACACACACACACACACACACAACTTCACGTATGTGTGCGAAAAAGATGCCTGGAACTTGCGTTAAAGATGATGGCCAGAGGGCCGTAATCCATCCCTTTCAAATTCTCCAAAATACATGGATGGAGGGCATTTCTTCCCTAGACTCCAATGGGAGTTACCTTCCATTAAGATGCTTAGAGAAATCTGCAAACTTGTTTGTTCTAGATCCGTGTTTCTCAACCTTCGTACCTTGAAGATGGGTGGACTTCAACTCCCAGAATCCCCCAGCCAGCAACACTGGCTGGGGGATTCTGGGAGTTAAAGTCCACCCATCTTCAAGGTACCAAGGTTGAGAAACACTGTTCTAGATGCATGTGGAGATTTGGCTCAGGGTCAACGTATCAGAAGCAGCAGCAGCAGCCTGTATGAAGTTCTACTTAGTGTTATTTGATTCCACATCAGAAATGCTCCAGAAGTAATATCGATGGAACATCTAGAACTCCAGAACTAGACTTCAGCCTCGCAAGTTCCAAATTAGTTAGGATTCCTGGCCACGGATGTTCTTGTAATTGTAAGCACGCTCAACTTTGGTCAACCTGTGTTCCTTCTGCCCCGTAACTTGTGTTTTCCTGACCTTGTGGATTTTAAAACCTATTAGAAGACGTGTAAGTGTTTCAACCTGGAACCAACCGGTCCTTCAAACAGGACTCATAATTCGTTAAACAAAGCCCATGACACGTTCTGTATCTTCAGCACCCTCCAGGAAAAGAAAGCTCATGATTTGAACTGCAGCTGATCCAATGCCATGAACGGCGGTGGATCAAATCCTTAGCCGTATTCAGGTGTTCCAAAAATCCTAGCCACAGAGCGGGGAAGGGAGGGCTGTCTTCTTGCCAATTTTCCCAGCTCTGATCTCCCTGGGAATGGGAGGGGAAGGTAACCATTCTCCACGCCGAGCAATTTTGTGTGATCGGCCAAAGGATCTTCCCCCACTGAGAGAAGAATTAGACCAGAGCTAGGGTCACCAACGTGGCATCTCTTAACTTAAAACAAGAATATACGTATTTGTTTTTTAATTAAATTGGTTCGTCTTTTTGTAAAATCTGATGATCTTAAACGGGATTTGGACAAAGTTGTCCAACATAACTTTTTTTTTTTAAAAAAAAGGGAAGGGGTGGTGGTTATGGTGCCTGAAAAAGTTGCTGACCCCTCTGCCAGAAGATGCATGAATGAATACCTGAATAGACAACGGGAAAACATCTTGGACAAACTTAAAACAAAAGTCACAATGAAATGTCACCAACTACTGGAATGGAATTTTGTTTAAAAAATATAACTATATCAAACATTATATCAACAACAGGAGTGTCATTCATAGACCCAACATTTTGTACTAAATAACCGTCCACATTTCCCAGAGATCTAAGCAGTATTTCCCACATTGCAACCAGTCCTGGGACTCAACTGCCTCTGTAATATCAAACAGGCGAGTTGGTGCTAACAAAGTTAAATCTTCACTTTATGTGGGACCCTCCTCGGAAGCCGCGCCCCATATGCAGAGGAGGAAGCTAAACTGGAAACCTGCCTTCTCAAATGCTCTGCTTCATACTGACTTCAAAAATTAAATCAACAGCGAGTAGCAGTTCTATTTTGACATAGCAGATCTCGCTCTGAAACCAAACCGCGTCCTACACATCACTGAGGTAACCAAGGGACTCAGACCTCCAAAATTAAAAACTGAATAATTGTGGGTGTTTTGTTTTGTTTTTTTTAAATGCAGCCCCATTAAAATTTAACAAACTTCATTGGGTAGCATCCATGCAAAGGCTCAAACACGATACATGTTCATTGACCTCCTAACTGGATGATTGGAAGGCAAGTACCCAGCTATTGATAGTTCAAAAGGAAAAGGGACTGGAAGTAAAATTGCAAGACATGGTACTACTGTCTAAACCAGCCTTCCAAAAATCTTCTGATTTTAGACTGAGCTCCCATAATCTCTAGCCAATACAACTATTGATTGCCCTCTGCTGCCCTATCTCCAGAATATTATATACAAAGGTGTAAAAATAGGCAATCCACGCAAACGGAGCTGGATCTTTCCTTATGAGAAGTGAAAAGTCAGAACCGGTCTTGAATTGATTTCATATGGATGCTGTAGAGCAAGGGTCTCCAACCTTGGCAAGTTTAAGACTTGTGGACTTCAACTCTTAGAGTTCCTCAGCCAGCTTTGCTGGCTGAGGAACTCTGGGAGTTGAAGTCCACAAGTCTTAAACTTGCCAAGGTTGGAGACCCCTGCTGTAGAGAATATGGTGGAAGAGAAGGCCTTCTCCTCATAATGGCAAGACCTCAAGATCACCCAATGCGGTTGAATAGTAACAGATCCAACCTTTGGATTGTGGTCCTGCTATGAAAAGTGGTTTACAGAGGACCAATGGCTTAAACCAGGGAAGTCCCTCCTTTAGTTGCGTTGAGACTACAATTTCCTGCACTAGCTTGGCCATTCAAGCTAAGCACTTTTAGATTTGCACAACAGGTGTACCAGTCAGCATGGCTTGTCCATTGCAAACTGGAAATGCTGTTACATCCAAGTACCGGGAGATCTGGGGTATGGGTGGGGGGCATAGTTTGAATGAAGGACTTAGAACAGATGGACCCTTGATTGGGCTTAGAAAAGCTCTTTTGAGACTTCTGTGAATGAATGGAGCAAGTGGCCTAACTTTCTGATCTCCTTGGTGAAGCCAATTCGGGTTTCTATGCTTTGATCAATGACATCCAGCGACTGAGGTTGTTATCATTTCAATCCAAACCCATCCAGAAAGTAAAATAAATTCTCCCATCTCTTAAAAACCCTGCAGAAAATTGCAGCCTTGTGCCCAATATCAAGCCAACACAATTTTTTTTTTTGACATGCATAGACAATATGAGTTCACTATCAACAGAAAGACAGTATGGAGAGAAAAAAAAAGGCAGTTAGATAATGTCATCGGGGCAATGCGCAAAAGAAAATTGCAATAACAGTACAAAACATCTGTGGAAACCAACATGGGTATTGAATGAAATATGAATGCCGAACACTATGGAAGAATTGAGGTGATTTGATTGAGGTGAGCCCAACCTTTTTACACAGGTCTACGTGTTTAATCACATAACTGCCTTACTTCTGAATGCTTATGAAATGTATGTCCCCATGGGCATTGCAATGTTAGTTTTCTTTCCTAATATTTTAAGCCAGGGATCTCCAACCTTGTCAACTCTAAGACTTGTGGACTTCAACTCCCAGAATTCCTCAGCCAGCAAAGGGAGTTGAAGTCCACAAGTCTTAAAGTTGACAAGGTTGGAGACCCCTGTTTTAAGCCACCTACGTACAACTAAAAGTAATAACATGGACAGTTTGGGGAGGGGGGAAAATCCTCTTAAACCAGTTGAAAGATCTGAAGATCTAAACAGGAGATTAGTATGTGCAAGAGAGGAGAGGCCACCACTGAACACACAGACACATCACCTGAAAGAACAGAAGGACATCAAGCAAAGAATAGCCAGGATCTGCTGCCTACCAAAACCCATTTTAGAATCAAGCACGGCCTTAGGATGCCTTTCATCTCTTTAGAGGCCAACTGGTGGATATTGACGCAATTAAGTTTTTCTATCATCTAGTTGAGCATGACATAATTCAGAAGTCATCCTTTTAACTTGGAGTCTCCAGATTGTGCTAAGAACGCACACCCCCATTACAGGCTGAGAATCCAGATTCAACCGAGCTGGATGACTCCCAGACCGAGGGAGACGATTATAAGCTCTGTGGGTAGGAATGGTGGCCAGAATGGAGAACCACCACTTGACCGGCAGATCAGTGAAGGCCAGGACTCCGTCACCTGATGGTTTTCACAACCGCAAAACATCATTTGGAAGTTCAGGAAAAACAATCCGAGCTGTCAAAACAGTTTTTCAGCCTACAAACACACACCATCTTTTCCTACCAGCTCATTCCTCTCTCCAATCCTACACCAAGTTGATTTTAGGGAACCCCATTTCCAGAGAAATAAAGGTCTACTTTGTGTTCAGGTAGATGTCACTTGGTTCCAACATCTCTTTCAGGGGTTTGGAGGCACCTGGAGAACTTCAAAAGGATTAGACCACCTCTTCTGCGTCCACATTCGACATGTGACTAGGAGCTAGCCAACCTGTTAACGCTCCCCGTTTTTAAACCCTACTTCATCCCAACAGATAACCTGGTTTGACTGCACCAAATGGTACCCCTGGAGTTTTCACCTGCCTGTTCTTTCTAACTAGAGGGACAGGAGCTTTTCATTTGTACTAAAAACCAAGTGAAAACTGTTTCAATCCACAACACACCACAGAGACAAAAGCATTTGTGAGTGTAAAGCAGCAACAACTTTCTTCTCCAAGGGATTTTGTGTGTGTGTGTCTGGGTGTGTTCAGCAGTGACCTTCTTCTCTAAAAACCCGGAGGATGTGGTTTGTATAACAAATGAGGTCGCCACTATTCAACAGTATATTGTCGGCTGCTGAGAAAACGTGAGATGTATATTTTTATATATATATATACACACAAAAAAAGAGTGAGGTAGATAAAATGTTTGAAAAAAACGAAATAAAAACTGTCCCGTCATAACTCAGAAAAACAAACCCTTATTTCAGTATTTAAAATGTATTATGGGGCACTTCTACAGTGATTTAAACTGAGAGCACAAAAAAAATTAAAATAAATAAAAAGAATCCTACATAGAATACTTTTTTTTTCTTTTTTTCTTGCTTTTTTTTTTTTCCTCAAAAAAGGGGGGAAATAGTTAACTAAGGGGGAGGCGAAAAGATGGTTGGGACTGAAGCTACACAAGCCAAAAAGAAAAGAAAGAAAGCACTACAAACATAACTTCATAATCTCCAGTCACAATCTAGCAGTTTATATTTTAATTCTTTGTTCTTAGTCAAACACAAAACCCCCAGCCTATATATATATATATATATATATATATATATATATATATATATATATATATATACACACACACACACACACACACACACACACACACACACACACATTAAAAAAAGAAGAGGAATCAATATTTCCAACCCAGAACAAACCTTCATCTGCTGCCAGATTTTTTTTTTGGTTTAATCAGTGCTAACACAGAATTTCCACGTCGGGCTACAGTTGGATTTAGCCAGTATCAACAACCTCTTGAGTTCTCCTCTTTTTCAACCAAACCCATTGCAACACCTTAATTCGGTTTCACCTCTAATCACTTTTCTCCAAAACTTCTATCCATTCTCTATTTCCTCTTTTTGGACGCAGCAGTGGCCAAAGATACCCGGAAATCAGAGGAAAAGTTGAGCGACCTTGCAAAAATTCACCACTGGCGAAGCATGAAATGCGTGCTGTTTCCTAGGATGGAAAGGCTGATGCTTGGAAAGACAAGGCCGCACGCAGCCTTTCACCTACATCTGATGTACTTTGGGATGTTGTGGTGGTTTGCGAGAGACAACCCAAGCTTGAAAGAGCCAACGGGAAGGAGGGCGAGGCAATGCCACACTGCTAAGAGCAGAACCACATGCTAAATCAAGGATTGACAACTCCCAGAATCCCTGAGCCAGTCCTGAATGAGAATTCCATGCTGGGACAGGAATTTTGGGAGTTGAAGTCCACGGGTCATAAAACTGCCATAGTTGCCCATCTTTGCATTGAATAGTTAATTTTTTCTCTCTTTTTTTGTGACCTGAGTCTCCATCCTACCTTGCACTGTAACAGACCTGGGTATGCGCCAAGAGTGAGGATGGTGATTCAAGAGGGCATAATACATAACCGGGCATGAACATCGATTGGCAATGTACTTTTCCCGTCAGCCCCACAAAGCGTGCTTTAACCCAAATAGACGGTCATAAATATATATAGATAGATAGATATATTTCAAAGCAAAAAAAAAAAAAAAAAACGAAAGAAGACAGAAGAGGAGAGAAAGAAAGCAAAAAACGAAAAACGAAACCAGGAAAATCTTTCAAGCGTGTTAAAACCATCGATGGCAAATCGCGAATCCAGGTACGGCGGTTCGGGAAAAGAGGTGGCAGGATGAAGGTGAAAAGGTCCAACTTTATATATATATAGTACAAAGCATGAGGGAAGAAATTCATCGGAAATGGAAGGACGGGAAGTGGGGGGCAGGCGGAGGGGAGAGGAAGGAGGAAAGAGGGTTGACCTGAAGATTTTTTTTCTTTTTCATAGATTAAATCCACAAAGATAAAGAACAAAAAAATAGCAGCTTTTTTTTTCTGTACAGACATATAGATGAGTATCTGAACTGTAAAAAAGTTATAAAAGTGACACAAAAAGACAAATGTGTATGCAAATGAGCCATGGTCTAACATAGAACTGCAAGACCCCTTGAAGTCTTAATAACAGAGGGGGGAAAAAAGTCATCGAAGAGTCGGAGGCCTGAATCTGGTTTAATTGCCCATTCTTCTCCTGTGAGAGTGTGGGGTTTTTTTTTTTAGTGTTTCTCTAAGTTTTTTTTCTTTTCCTTTTCATTTAATTCTTTTCCCCCCCTTGCAAGCCTGCCAAAGACCAGAAGAAACAACTCATGGCAACGCTTCCTGTTTTGCTTGTCTGTATTTCCATTCTGGAGGGCCGGGGTTGAAATTTCTGCACAAGAAGCATCTCCATCCTCCCCTCGTTGCTCGCATCCTCAATGCCAGTTGTATCCAGATTGAACGGGCAGGGTTGCTAACTCGACAACCATCCCTTATGTTCTCCACCGTGTTTCTTTTTTTTATTTTTTAAAAAAAGAAGAGAGAGAGAACTGTTTTTTTCTTTCGTCCAGTCAAATAATAATAATAATAATAATAATAATAATAATAATAATAATAATAATAATAATAATAATAATTTTTTGTTAAGCTTTTCTAAAAATGCCAGTGTATGATAGATACGGGAGTGTATTGGTCTGTATTTTGTTTCAACGGGGATGTGTGATTGGAAAAAAAAAAAATCCAAAAATGAAATAAAACAAAAACAAGGAAAACCCTAAAAGAAAATTCTCTCTCTCTTTTTTTTTTTTTTTTGGCAAAGTTTGGCAGCGCTGGAAAAAGTTATGATCCTTCCGTCTTTTGTGTGATCCTAGAAAGTTTAAGGAATCATAGTACAAAAAAAATCTAGTCTTTTCTCTCTCTCTCTCTCTCTTTTTTGTAACCATCTATATAGAGTGTCGGGCAGGGAAGGGAAGTAGGAGAGCTGGTAGGCCTGTCGTTTTTTTTTTCCTCTGATGTAAAATTTTAAGAAACGAAAAAAAAAAATCGAGTTGAACTTCACACAGACATGTTTCCCATGATGAAGCAGAAAGAAAGGAGAGGAAAAGGGAGACACACATCAGATTCTCAAGTTTGTTTGTTTGTTTTTCTGTTGCTATTAAGTGTTAATAATTCAAAGTGTTTTTTTTTTAGAAGGCTGACTGTGCCCCACATGTACAGAGAGTTCTGTTGCTCGAAGCGATCTCCTGCTTTGCATATTGAAACGACAAAAAAGAGGAAAAAAAAAAATAAGAAAAGTCATTTCGACTTCGAAATCGAAGAGAGGATTCTCCTGTGTGCAGTTAATGACAGTTCTTGAAGATCCACTGAGGTACAGTCGGCTTTTGAAGAATATATTGTTATTTTCTCTCTTGCTATCGCCTTCCTCCCAAGCTCACCCCCCTTCAGGTGCACGAGCTGCGTTATTTCTGCATTTGCAAAAAAAAAAAAACCCCGAAAACAAAAAAAAAACCAAAAACCCAAAAATCCAACAACCTGTTTTCTCAAGGTCAGCAGGCTGAAGACTGGGGTAAAGGCAAGGCCCGTTCGTTCTTGCGTCCCCCGTTCATGTGGGCGTAGGACTGCCTCTCCTCAAAGCTGGCCCGGAGGACCATGACACCCGGGCCATTCTCAGCTTTGTGTCCTGAGTGTTTGTCAGAAGGCTGGAGGGTAGAGGAAGGATCTAAAGGAATGCTCTCCATGTTCTCCGTCTCCAAGTCAAGCTCTTCCGTGTCAGGAGGCTTGTTCTCGTCGCTGTAGAAGAAGGAGACCTCTTTGAAGGCTGGGTCCAGCTCGTCCTTGATGCTGCCGATGATCTCCAGGAAAGAAGGGCGCATCTTGGGGTTGTACTGCCAGCACATGCGCATCAGTTCAAAGCTGGGAAGAGAAGAGAGGACAGCAGACATGGTCTCATTCGAGAAGGACTTGGGTTTAGCTTTTGATCGGCCTAAAAAATGTCCCAAAGGTGCCTTTTTCAAGAGGCAACTCTGGACTTTCTGGTCTTTCTTTGAAGGCGTTTCACTTCTCATCCAAGAAGCTTCTTCAGCTCTCCTTCTGAAGAAGAAAAAGAACAACCCTGTGAGCTGAAGAAGCTTCTTGGATGAGAAGCGAAACGTCTTAAAGGAAAAACCAGAAAGTCCAGAGTTGCCTCTTGAAAAACGCATCTTTGGGAAAACCATGACCTGGATCAGGGGTGAAATCCAGTAGGTTCTGACAGGTTCTGGAGAACCGGTAGCGGAAATTTTGAGTAGTTTAGAGAACCGGCAAATACCACCTCTGGCTGGCCCCAGAGTGGGGTGGGAATGGGGATTTTGCAGGATCCTTCCCCCAGGAGGGGAGGGAATGGAGATTTTGCAGTATCCTTCCCCTAGAGTGGGGCGGGAATGGAGATTTTGCAACATCCTTTCCCTGCCACACCCACCAAGCCACGCCCACAGAACCAGTAGAAAAAAAATTTGGATTTCACCACTGACCTGGAAAACTGAGAATCTCTACAGATTTTTTTAGCTATACAATTTGGGACAAACACCCTTGGAACGGTGTGGGAGTAGAATGGATTTCCAGGGGGAAAAATTGCAGACTACAAGAACCATTTGCACTACTCAGGTGACCCTGAGGACCCAGACAAATCTCCAAGTGGCCTTAAAGGCCCTCTAAAAGGATGCAAAGGATCAGCTGACTGCAAGGAATATAAATCCTTCTGTTCCCCACCATCCAGCTAGAGCTGAGGAAGCTTCTTGGATGAGAAGTGAAACCTCTTCAAAGAAAAGCCAGGAAGGCCAGTTGCCTCTTGAAAAAAGCACCTTTGGGACATCTGTGACCTGGATGACTGAGAACCTTCACAGACATCAGTAACAAATTTCCAGAACACTTTTAAAGAGGCATTTCATGAGATTGCATGCAAGTAAGGGAGCACCATTGCTTTGGGGTGGGGAAAGCCAAGACGCTGGAGTCACACCTTTGAAGACAAAAAGGGATTGTTAAAGTTGACTCCCCATTCAACTTTGCTTGATCAGGAACCTCATGGTGGTTGAGAGCTAGGTACTCAATGCACCTTCGGGGCACCTGAGTGAGGAAGGATGCCATCCTTTGCTACCTTCGAACACTGGAGGTCAACTCAAAAAAATATCGCTCTAATTCAGAGGTCTTCAAACTTGGCAGCTTTAAGACTTGTGGACCTCAACTCCCAGAATTCTCCAGCCAGCTATCCCAGGAATTCTGGAAGTTGAAGTCCACAAGTCTTAAAGCTGCCAAGTTTGAAGACCTCTGCTCTAATTCAAGAAATTGAATGCCTACAGGTAAGTCCTCAACTTACAACTATTTGTTTAGTGAATTGTTTGAAGTTTACGACGGCACTGGGAAAAAGTGACTTTTAAGATGGTTTTTTCATACTTATGACCACTGCAGTATCTCTTTTTGATCACGTGATCAAAATTGGTCCGCTTGGCAATTGACTCATATGTATGATAGTTACACTGTCCCTTTTGTGACCTACCTGGCTGTGGGGTTACTCAAGAGGGGCTTACAACAATAAAAAAAAAGAAAAAAGAAAAATGAAAGGAGTGTAAACAGAAGTGAAATAATAACACAAGATAGGTAGTCCTTGACATACAGCCACAATGGAGCCCAAAATATATGTTGCTAAGCGAGACAAGTTGTTAAGTGAATTTTGCCCCATTTTGGGACCTTTCTTGCCACAGTTATTAAGCGAATCTCTGCTATTATTATGCTAGTAACACAGCTGTGTTAAATGAATCTGTCTTTCCTATTAACTTTGCTTGTCAGAAGGTCACAAAACGGGATCACACAAGCTCAAGACACTGCAACCGTCATAAATACGACTCGGTTGCCAAGCCGTCTGAATTCTGATCATGTGACCATGGGGATGCCGTAACGGTTGTAAGTGTGAAACAACGGTCATAAGTCACTTTTTTCAGGGCCATCATCATTTTGAACAGCCACTGGCTGGGGAATTCTGGGAGTTGAAGTCCACACATCTTAAACTTCCCAAGGTTGAGAAACACTGCACTAAACAAACTATTGTAAGTTGAGGACTATCGAACTTCGATAACTTCAGAAGCTGTTGTGGGAGCTTCATCGCTTGAGACTTTCGAGAAAAGACTGGACTGCCCTTTGTCAGAAACGGTGTGGAGCTGTGATGGCGAACCCATGGCACGTGTGCCAGAGGTGGCACACCGAGCCCTCTCTGGTGGCACGCACACCGTCGCCTCAGGTCATATCTCCGTGGCGTTTCTTTTGTGAGCTTTCCCTGCAAACGACGAAACAGAAGCTCATGAAAGAAAAAGAGCTTACTGCTTGCCACGCTGCCGGTGTTGGGATGCCCTGCCTCCCGCCGGCCAGCTGGTCTTTGGTCTCTGCTGTACATGCACCCATGTCTGCGCATGGGGTGGTGGGGGTGAGGAAGGCTATTTTTGCCCTCCTCAGGCTCCTAGAAAGCCTTTGGAGCCTGGGGAGAGTGAAAAACAGGCCAACCGTGCCATTGTGTGCCAAAAGCGGGGGGAGTGCGGGGGGAACATGCACACATGCGTGGGAGGACAGGATGCGGGGGGGGGGATTGAATTATGGGTGTGGGCACGCACGCACACAATCCCCCCGTGCTTCCTCCACTTTTCGCCTGCGACGGCAAAAAGGTTAGCTATCACTGGTGTAGGGTCTCCCGCTTAGGCAGTGGGGTGGGGTGGGGTTTGGGCTATAGATGACCTATAACAGTGATGGCTAACCTTATTGCTGCCACGTACCAAAAGTGGGGGAAGTGTGGGAGGGTCGCGGGTGTGCGTGCCCACCTCCATAATTCAAAGCGCATGTGCCCTCCCGCGTATGGGCATGTGACCACCCCACGTTCCCCCCCCCGTTTTTGGCACAAGATGGCACGGTGGGTCCAGTAGGCCCATTTTTTGCCCTCCCCAGAGGCTTTCTTGGAGCCTGGGGAGGGCGAAAACAGCCTTCCCCACCCCACTGGAGGCCCTCTGGAGACCAGAAACGGCCCATTTCCCGACTTCCGGTGGGACCGGAAGATCCATTTTTCACCCTCCCCAGACTCCAGAGGCTTTCTAGGGGCCTGGGGAGGGCGAAAACCACCTTCCCCACCCACCCCCCGAGGCCAGAAACAGCCCGTTTCCCGACTTCCAGCGGGACCGGAAGGCCCGAAAATCAACTGGCCGGCGCGCTTGCGCATTGGACCTGAGCTAGGGCAACTCTTGCGTGCCCACCGATATGACTCCATGTGCCACCTGTGGCACGCGTGCCATAGGTTCGCCATCACGGACCTATAAAGTCCCTTCCAACTCTTGTTAATCTGTACAATAAAGGAATTAGAAATAAACATTCCCCGATTTTTGCTTAATGCCGCTCCTCCGTCTTAAAGACAAAACCAGGTTCCGGAGATGCTGGGTTTTATTTCCTCTTCCTCTTTTATTTGCAAAGAGCCAGGCTGGCCCAACCCGGCCAGAAATCTGCCCCAGATCTAACGAACCAAGATCCATTTTGCTGACTTCACACCCGTCCGTTTCCCCAGCTGCCTCTTTGTCTAAAAACAACCAGCTGGGACCAAGGACAGGGAGAGCAGCAGCAGCAGCTCCTTGCCCGGCTGGCTGAAGGGAAACGCGGAGGAGATACCACAAAGAGGCCAGCGGGACACATGTGCCAGCAAGCCCATGTGACACTTCCTTTGAGGCCATTCCACCAGCCTGCCATAAAAGGAAGTTTCCCTTAGCCGGTGGGGGTTCGAAGGCCTTGTTGACGAGGCCTCGGAAACCCGAAGGCTCTTCCAGAAATGGGAGGAAGAGGGAGACGGTTTGCTACGGGGAGCTACGGGGATCACGAGGGAGGAATGAAAAGGCGTCTCTGACGGCACCTTCCTTTGGCACGCAGTGACGTTTGCAAGCAGGAGAAACAACAACTGCTGAGCTGCTGCCCTTTTGATTTCCGGCCGAAGGGGCTCCCTCCCGCTCTCTCACCCTCCCTCTGTCTCTCCCTCCCTCCCTCTCTCTTCCTCTGTGTCTCCCTGCCTCCCTCTCTCACCTTCCCTCTTTATCTCTCTCCCTCTCTCTCTGTCCCTCTTTCCTTCTGTCTCTATTCCTCATTCTCTCTTTCTCTGTCTGCCTCCCTCACCTTCCTCGTGCCCCTCTCCCTTTCCCTCTCTCCCTCTGTGTCCCTCTCACTCTTTCTCTCACCCTCTCCCTCCCTCCCTCCCTCTTGCTCCCTCTTTCCCTGTCTCCCTCCCTCTCACCTTGTGTCCCTCTCCCTCTCTCCACCTGTGTCCTCTCCCACTCTGTGTTCCTCTCCCTCCCCCCCTCCCTCCTTCCCTCTTTATCCCTCTCCCTCTCAGTCCCTCTCCCTCCCTCTGTCTCTCTCCCTCTCCCTCCCACTCTCTCTTTCTTTCTCTTTGTCCTGGGGAATTCCTTGCCACTTCTTCAAAGCCTCACCAACCCTCAGGTTGGGGCGTTGCTCCACGGGAGGAAAAGCTGCACCTCTCTCTCTTGTTCTTGGGAATTATACTTTTTTCCTCTTTTCTTTCCTTGTTTCATTTCCATCCGTTGCTTCTTGTCCTGTCTTCAAGTGCTTTGGAGAATAGGCTGTCCTCCCTCTTCTTTGTAGCAGCCCCTCAAATATTAGAACATTGCTATCAGGTCGCCCCCCCCCCCCCCCCCCCCAGTCCTTCTCTAGACTAGCCATAGCCAATTCACTTAACAACCCTATGGCTAACTTAACAACTGCACGGATTCACTTAACAACTGTGGCAAGAAAGGTTGCAAAATTGGACGAAGCTCACTCAATTGTCTCGCGTAGCAACATAAAAGGTTGGGCTCAACTGTGGTCGTACGTCGAGGACTACCGGTGTGCCAACAGCTCTGCCTGCCAGCTGAATTTCACCGTCCCTGGAGGGGCCGGGTTAGGAAAACACCTTCACGAGCTATTGACTGGGGCAGAAATGCTTTTTCTGCTTTCATCTATCGCTTTCTAAAAGGGAAGGCTGGAAGAGCTGACCAGCCATTGAGAGTAATTTGATCAGCTTACAGGGGACGGGGGGGACCCAAAACATTTCTTCATCCAAGAAATTATGTCAATTTATACCTATTAGCAGTTCTCCCCCTGTTAAACGGCAGTTTAAAAGCTATCCTCAGACAAATCTCCCCAACCTTAATTACCCGGGCTTAAACATCATTTTCGTTTTCAATTGCTAGAGGGGGGAAAACAGGGGAGGTCTTGATTTATTAATAAACGCTCTTTGCCCATGAAAATTCAGACTGGAACATCTTTTCTGCTTTGCAAACCTGCACATCCGTGCCTCCTCCGTTCCCCCCTGGCTGGCCTGGTTAAATAATTCCCCTCTGTTTTTAGCAGAATTTCAAAGCTTGCTGGAGATTTCCCATTCTGAGGGGGGGAGAAAAAAAAAATAAAAATAAGGTGGGGAATTCAGTTCCTTAGCAACGCCCCGACAGCCGCCTCCTTTGCCCGACTCCAGCTAGCGAGCTAGCAAAACAAGGTTGAACTGTCACCTGATACCAGCCCTCTGGCTAAGTAAGCTCTTTTCCTGAGAATCTCAAACAGCTGAGGCCCCTTAAGCAGTTGCATCCCTCATGCGGGCCTCGAACCAAAAAAGGGGAGAGGGGGGAGGAAAGGCAAGCAAAATAGTGTTTTTTCCTTCCAGAAAGCCACTATTCACACAAGTTCTGTATCTGCCAACTCGGAGCCGATCCCGACACAATCGGGTTTGCAAAATCATCGTAAAGCTTCGGAAAACATATATAAGGTGGAAAGTCTGGGTCTCTGGAAAAAGGAAGGAGGGGGTCCCCAGTTGAATTCAAAAGATGAAAAAGAAAATCCTGCTTTGATAGAAGAAGAAGGGGAAAAAAAAACTTTTTAACAAGGAGCCGTTTCTTTTCTGGAAATTTCCAGTGGAAAATTTAAGCCAGGATCGGTCGAATGAGTCGTACGTTGAGATCCCTATCTTGTTTCAAAAATGTGATCTACAGCAGGGGCCTCCAACCATTTGTAGTCTTGTGCATTTCAATTCCCAGAATTCCTGGTGGATTAACATCTTTAAGGCCCTTACGAAAGGATAGGGGGATTTGGGCCAACCTCACATCAGGGGGACCCAGATGTTCCAGAGGGCAGGAGCAACAGCAGAGAAGGCCCTCCTCCTGGATCCCGCCAGCCGGAATAATCGGGCTGATGGGACCCATAGCAAGCCTCCTCTGCTGGCACGAGTGGGATGGGCCAATCCCACAGCAGTCAGTGAAGAGGACAAGGCAGCCAAAGACAGGGAAGGTCTGGATATACGTACAGCATGTCTGGGCAGTTGTCTGGCTTTTCCAGGAGGCCTCCCTCCATCACGAAACGTAGAACTTGTTCATTGGACATGCCTTGGTAAGGCTGCTCCGCTAAGGTGGCAATTTCCCACAAGACAACGCCAAAAGACCTACAAGGAAAAGGTTAAGAAACGTTAGAGACACCCCAAGCTTAAGATTTGTCTGGAGGAACTCAAAAGTAAAACGTGTATAGAGATGCAGGAGAAGGAATGGCTGAACATGGAGGAGGAGTGAAAACAGGCATCAGCCTAGCATCCCTACATCACCACAAGCAAACCAAGTCCAGCCCCCTTTGAGTGCTGTTGGCCTTTATCTAACTCTAACCAAGTGTTGACTGTTAGTTGAGAAGATTCCTGTGCATAGGCATTTAGCAATCAATCAGTTTAATTGAACCTTCCCATGTGGGCCTGATCTTATATTGATAAAAACTTACAGAAACACTTGGATACTGGGGAGAGGGGCACGTGCAACCGGCAGACAATTCCTGCAGTGACGACATCCCACAAACTTGTGTATCTGCGTCACAACAACTGTGTCACTTGCATACGTTATGATTATGTTGGCAGTGTGGCACCATCATAGTTTTTTTTAAACAGGCGTGTGAACTTTGCTATAAAAAGACAGTGTTGTGTAACACAACTAGGGAATAATACTGCAATTATAAGTATAAATTAACACAGGCTAAAAGGGTAGGCACAAACTGAATCAATAATAATAACAGCCACTGCTCTTTTTATGCACTCCCAAAAAATAAAAAGCCCATAGGGCCTGATCTGGTGAAATTTAATTTGGAGTCAATTGTACAAACTACACTTTGGATAAGGTAATAAATTGATTTGTTGCAAACAGACTGGAAGCTTTTATCTCCTGTCTTTGTGTGGCTGCCACGCTGAATCCGACTCAATTGTAAATATTTTAAGTCAACCAATGTAATCCCCAAATTCGGCTTTGAATGGGACACTTAAACATGCTTTAAGCATATTCAGTTGATTTATTTTATTTTATTTATTGAATCCCTGGTCAGAGGCTGGAAGAAAAGCTCAGATACAATATAAATCAGTAAGCAGAGTGCAGAAGACAGAAATAATGGCCCAAATTCAAAAAATTGATCATCTAAACCTGATATGGAGACCTCCCAAAGCATCATTCGAACACAGCATCTTCAGGTGGCAACTGCAACTTTTGATGCAAAAATCCACCAAGAAAAAGCCCACTGCCCCTCCGCCTCCAATATAATTAAATTCCCCCCCCAAAAAATTAATTATATTGGATCATGTGGAAAAAGAAGTTTAAAATATTGATGTTCCCTTCAACATTAACTTGCTACTTTGGTTATGGAATGCATTCTGGATCTGTATACTATTAAAATTCTTGTTGTCGGGACCATTAACTGGATAAAATGGCATCATAGGGCAACTGTTTTTAAACCAAGGCATCTTAAATGGGCTATCATATAGAATGTGTCAAAAATTCAGGACCCAGGACTCCCAAGGGATCAAAATTTGGAGAGGTTGTGGCTGCTTCAGTGCTGTTAGCTGCTGCTACACTTATGAGACCTTATTTTTCAATGTTCTGTGACAGTTTCCCAGCCAGTCTCATAATCCCTTACTCCTTGCCTCTTGTCCCTTCCCAGCAGGCAGGTAAACAGCTTCCCAGCAGGCTGTTTACCATCCTGCTGGGAAGGGAGAAGAGGGAAGGGAAAGGAGATTTTTGATGTTTTCTGCTAGAGTCTCACAAGGAAATCAATGGGGAAATCAGCAGGAAGTCAGAAGTTGCTCCTGCTCCTAATGCTCTTTTGTCTGCTCATGGTCAAATCATGTCACCTTTTATTATATTTATTTGATTTCTATAGCCATCCATCTCAGCAAACAACTTTGGGCTGCTCACAATTCAGACCGGGGTGAAATCCAGCAGGTTCAGACAGGTTCTGGAGAACTGGTAGCGGAAATTTTGAGTAGTTCGTAGAACCAGCAAATAGCACCTCTGGCTGGCCCCAGAGTGGGGTGGGAACGGAGATTTTGCAATATCCTTCCCCTAGGAGTGGGGAGGGAATGGGGATTTTGCAGTATCCTTCCCCTGCCACACCCACCAAGCCACACCACTCCCACCAAGCTACGCCCACAGAACCGGTAGTAAAAAAATTGGATTTCACCACTGATTCAGACCATACATTACTATTAAAACCTTTTAACACATTTTAAAACAATAGAAACATTAAAAAGAAAGAAATCTGGAGTTACCAAGAGCATCTAATCATGCAGTGTTTCTCAACCTAAGCAACTCCAAAATACGGGGACTTCAACCCCCAGAATTCCCCAGTCAACATGGTGGCTGGGGAATTCTGGGAGTTGGAAGTCCACACAACTTAAAGTTGCCAAGGTTGAGAAAGACCGACCTCATGGCTGGCTCTTTCAGAAGACACCATATTTAGATGCATGGAGTCCCATTTGAACAAAGGAAAGCCTCGGTGACAGGAAAATCTAAGGAAGATTTATAGAAGAAGAAAAAAATGGCCAGAAGTTAATACCCCTGCTTAATTTATTCATTTTTAAATTATTGGGGTTTTAAAATGGTTCAGCCAAATTTATTTAATTTGTTTTATCTCTATTTTAAATTTTGTATTTATATGTTTTATTTTATGGCTGTTCACCGCCCTGAGTCCTTCGGGAGTAGGGTGGTATACAAATTTAATAAAATGAAATGAAAAATGAAATGCCACATAACCCAAAGTGGCTTTTATATTCCAAGTTGTACATATCTGCCGTGTTCAAAATATTCATTAAAAAACCATTATCCAAAGGGAGGCCATATTTGCTGCATGTATGAATTCTCCACAACTCTTGAAATATTGGAATTCACTTATGGAACCCCTGATAGTAACCAAAATGTCGTTTACTCTGGGATCTGGATCCAAATGAGCTCTCATCGACAACCTCAGTTCTGCCGTGTTTATTTTTATTCCGTCAGCGGAATCTAAAATAAAAACGAGGCAGCTCCGCTCCAACGTTAGCTTTTCCAGAAAGCTGGACTGCAAGAGAGCAATGGCTTTCTCCATCCCAAGAATTTTGCAGCCGGCAGCCAAATTCTGCAGCGGGTTTCCCAAAATATACAAATCTATATGTAACAGCCATGCTGTTACAAGCCTGCCAAGCCTGGAGATCTAACAAGCTTCACTGGGGCTGTGGGAAACTAGCACGGAAAAACGATGACACCCGTTTTAACTCTTACAACTTGGAAGCCATCGTATTGAGGAACTCACTCTCAAGTGGATTCCAGCACAGGTAGCCCTCGACTTACAAATTTAGTGACTGCTCGAAGTTGAGACGGCACTGAAAAGTGACTTACGGCCATTTCCCACGCTTACAATCATCACCTAATCAAAATTCAGACACTTGGCAACTGGCATGTACTTATGACTGTTGCAGGGTCCCGAGGTCACGTGATCAAAATTCAGATGCTTGGCAATTGACTCATATTTACTGTATGATGGTGGCAGTTTCCCAGGGTCACGCGGTCACATTTTGCGACCTTCTGACAAGCAAAGTCAATGGGGAAGCCAGATTCACTTAACAACCGCGTTACTGACTTAACAACTGCAGTGACTCTGTCAACTTGCAAAGCTTTCAAGTTGCCATGAGCAGGAGGGAGGGAGAACTGTTAGAGCCGATTGATTTCCCTAACTGAAGCTACATTCCATAAATGCTTTCTTACCGCAATCAGTAGGAGGGTGTTGGGTTTCACAGCCAGCCAAAGTGGTTAATTGGAGAATGTGATTTATGACATGGCCAGGGAGGAGGGGAGAGACAGGGTCATAGGGGAACGTAAATCTACGTGGGATTAGTTCTAACTGCATCCGAATATTGCCGAAATGGTGCTCCTAATAAATGACTGTATTTCTTTTGAAGTTTGGCTCATGGCTCATGAATTAATTAGGGCATCTTTCGGAAACTTCACAGACTCACTTAACAATGGTGGCAAGAAATGTACAGGGTAAAATGGGACAGGCAAAGTTCACTTAACGACAGAAAATTTGGGCTCGATTGTGGTTGTAAGTGGAGGACAACCTGTATTTGGTTCTTCCTGTTACATCTACTGTAAGGGACCCTACCTAATCAGAGAAATGGACCAGTTTTAAAACCAAACAGTTTGAACTTTTTGGGAGGGGTGGGATGTTAAGCATGACAAAAGCTTCCCTAAGGAAGTAGAACTCCCACCCTGAGATGTTTACAGCTTTCACAGCAGAGTATCTTCAAAGCCACATCTATCTAAACCAGTGTTTCTCAACCTTGGTAGCTTGAAGATGGGTGGACTTCAACTCCCAGAATCCCCCAGCCATCATGCTGACTGGGGAATTCTGGGGGTTGAAGCCCCCCTATCTTGAAGTTGCCTAGGTTGAGAAACACTGCATCAAAGACTCTTGGTAACTCCAGATTTCTTTCTTTTTTCTTTTTACTGTTTATATTGTTTTAAAATGTGTTAAAAGATTTTTATTGTAATGTATGTTCTGGGAATTGAAGTCCACAAGTCTTAAAGTTACCAAGTTTGGAAACCCTGATCAAAACCCAAGTTTCAGGGATCGGCAAAGAGCAATCAAAGAGTGCTTTGATAAATAATTTTCTTTATTACCAAACATCCGAGTGGGTCGTGAACACGCCATCCTTCAGCGATTCTGGGGACATCCAGCGGACCGGCAGAAGTCCCTTTCCACCTTTCCGGTAGTAATCAGTCTCGTAGATATCCCTCGTCATGCCAAAATCTACACAGCACACAACAGGCAAGTATGCGCTCAGCAAGTTGCAGTTCAAGCAGAAATCAAAATAACAGCAAAACCAAGTTTAGCCGGCAGACTTCGGTGGTGTAGCTCTATTAGCTCAAACTTTTATTTCTGCTTTATAGCGCCCCTGGGAACGTACTAAAATACCTCATTTTATCTGCAATCACAAAGATTGAGAGGGAAATGAGATGGCCACTACGTTTCCTATCGATTTCAGCTTCATTTATTTATTATTTTAAAGATAGTGAGGGTTGTTGTTGTTTTTTTTTTTAAAGCATGCTGGGCTACAAATGAAGTCCTCGGTGCTCTCTGATTGTTGTCTTGTAAACCTCTCACGACCTGACTAGGTAACATCATCAATGCGAAGAAGGGTAGGGTTTGCTTTCTGTTTATATACAGTAGCTTGCCCCGTGATTGTTATTGGCAGGAGTGTGATTTTTCTCTCTGGTAGTTCCTTGATTTGGCTATTGTTTTCTGCTTGATTGTTTGTCTGGGGTTAATCCCTGCTTATCTGGCAGTTAGTTGCTGGGGAAGATGTATTCTGGTCTTTTTGTTTCCAAAATCAGGTATCAATCTCTAATGTCACCTTTATTACAAAAACCACTCTTGGTCTCCTATGGTGTCATAATTTCAAGGTGGGCCAAGGACAAAACAGGCTTCTAAAAGTCTATTGGAAGTCTACTTTTGTCATCCCCTGAGCTACTCCAAGGAAATACTATAATGTAGAGCATTCCAGACTTTGACAACTCTATTACAAAAATCATAGTTTTTACAGTCAAGTTTAGAATCAAATTAAATCTAAGACGAAGATTTCTGTAACTCCCCTTGCAGTCTCATTTTCAAGGTTATGTCCATCCCTTTCTATATACGGGTTGCAAAATGATTTCCAAAAACACTTAAAAGTTGGTGGCTACACCCCAGTGTTTTGATTGGAACTGGTTAGAAACTCATGGAGGGACCTTGGAGGTCTTCTAGTCCAACTTCCTGCTCAGGTAGGAACCCCTGTACCATTTCAGACAAATGGTTATCCAATGAACATGAAGCCTATCAAGAACTCAAGATTTTACATACACACACATACCAAACTTGGAAATTTTTGCCCTATCTATTTCTTGGAGGGGTTACCAAGTCTTGCTTGTACATTTTCAGCCTGTTGGGTCCACAACAATATTAAATGGTTCCTTTTTTAAAGTAGTAATGAAGTTCTACCTCCAATTTTCACAGTGAAGTCCTCGGCCACCATGCAGTTCCTGGCAGCCAGATCTCTGTGGACAAACTTGTTGGCGTTGAGATAAGCCATGCCATCTGCAATCTCCCCAGCCATCTGAATCATCTTCTTTAAAGGCGGAGGATTCTGAACGGGGTTGTTCTAAGGAAAAAATGGAGATTGCCACCAAGTCAATGAAGAAAGTTGAGCTTTCTTTCCTTATTCCAATCACAAGACTTGGCTAATTTTTCAATGTCATGGCTGGCCATTCGTTTCATTGGCTGCCCAACGGAACTAATTGCCCTCTCTTGAAGTGTGTGCCAAAAGGTCCATATTCTCTCACATCCAAGAAGAACTCCATGTTCTCTCACATCCAAGAAGAGCTCCATGTTCTCTCACATCCATGAAGAGCTCCATGTTCTCTCTCATTCAACAAGAGCTCTATGTTCTCTCACATCCAACAAGAGCTCTATGTTCTCTCACATCCAACAAGTGCTCCATGCTCTCTCTCATCCAACAAGAGCTCCATGTTCTCTCTCATTCAACAAGAGCTCTATGTTCTCTCACATCCAACAAGAGCTCTATGTTCTCTGTCATCCAACAAGAGCTCCATGTTCTCTCACATCCAACAAGAGCTCCATGTTCTCTCATCCAACAAAAGCTCCATGTTCTCTCACATCCAACAAGAGCTCCATGTTCTCTCTCATCCAACAAGAGCTCCATGTTCTCACTTCCATAAAGAGCTCCATGTTCTCTCACATCCAACAAGATCTCCATGTTCTCTCTCATCCAACAAGAGCTCCATGTTCTCTTTCATCCAACAAAAGCTCTATGTTTTCTCACATCCAACAAGGGAGAGGAAGGACAACAATAGTACAACGGGAGAGAAAAGAAAGAAACAGAAAAGTTCATATGTCATCCATGCTCAGCCCCCAAGGTTGTTTCCACAATCATGTTTTTAGAAGCCAAGATATTTCTGTATCTCAGCTCAAGGAACGCTGCTTGGTTTACAGTCACACTTTCATCTTCACAAACACACCAGATGCTTCTACTATCTCCCCATGAATTATTTACAACAGAAGCCATCCACAAAGACGGCGAGAAGGGAAGAGCACAACGAGATCTGCCAGCCCTAATTTCACTTTTATTTGGTTTTTGAGGACTCTCCCCTCCCGCCCAGCCGTTTTCTCCTCCCTAACTTGGAACTTGTGACAACACACACAAGGGTGACTACTGATCTTCTGCTGCCAGCGTGAATATTAAATGTCAACCGCATGACTAAATATTAGTGTTTGTTGCAAAAACTCATTCATAATTCAAGGCAAGAGCAAAAGGGAACGGTGGCTGCCGTACTGAGAGTCACGAGCAATTAGCAGGGCTGTTTTACACTAAACAACCATCCTTGGCTTATTCAGAGTCAAGAGTAAGGGCGAAACATTTCAGACAGAGGCCCAGCAGCCAGCTGAGTAAGCAGCAGGGACAAAGGAAGGCGTGTGCAGCTATTTACAATTAGGTGGGCAAAATGGCTAGAGGATTGCCGTTTTGTTATTTATAAAAAAAGAAGAATGAAAAAGCCGCGGTAAATGAAGGGAATGCTTCTTGCTGTTTAAATATTGAGCATCTCTGTACACCGAGTAGCTCTTTTTCATCTTCATACTTGCCTACCTGCTCACAAAAATTGAACATGCCTATTGCAGAATATCTTAACTCTTTCCTATCACGACATAACCAGTTAAAGAAAAAGTGGTGGTTTCCTTAAATCAAGTTTATGGAAGCCATGGGCTAGCAGAATAGGATGGATCTACCCTGTTTCCCCCAAAATAAGACCTCCCCTGATAATAAGCCCAGTCGGGTTTTTGAGCGCATGGCAATAAGGTCAAGCGCTTATTTCAGGGTTCAAAAAAAATATAAGACAGGGTCTTATTTTTGGGGTAACATGGTATCTATCTATCTATCTATCTATCTATCTATCTATCTATCTATCTATCTATCATCTGTCTGTCCGTCTATCTATCTATCATTTATCTATCTATCATCTACCCTGTTTCCCCCAAAATAAGACCTCCCCTGATAATAAGTCCAGTCGGGTTTTTGAGCGCATGGCAATAAGGCCAGGGTTCAAAAAAATATAAGACAGGGTCTTATTTTCAGGGAAACATGATATCTATCTATCTATCTGTCTTGTCTGTCTGTCTATCCATTCATCCATCCATCTAGCATCTGCCCTGTTTCCCCCATAATAAGACCTCCGCTGATAATAAGCCCAATTGGGCTTTTGAGCGCATGGCAATAAGGCCAAGCGCTTATTTCAGGGTTCAAAAAAAATATAAGACAGGGTCTTATTTTCGGGGAAACACGGTAGCTGTAGCAACATGGAAAACATCTGCCTAAGAATTCAGAATAAGAGAATTACAGAGTTGGAAGGGACCCCGAAGGTCTTCTAGTCTAATTCAAAGGATTAGACTTCGTTGAGCATCCTATTTTACTTGGGAAGCTATCTTCTTTTCACAAAGCACATGCAATTCCCACACCCCTACCACAAACATACTTCTGTGTCCGGGCGGAGAGACCGCAGGTAGCTCTTCAGATCTCCCCGGGTCATGAGTTCCATGATGACCAGAGTGGGCTGACCTTGAGAGACAACACCAAGGAGCCGAACCTGGCAGAAGAAATAAGCAAATTAGATGCTTTGTAGCAGAAGGACAGGCCGAGCCTGATGGTGGAGTCAAGAGAGGAATAGACTGGAGTCATTACGTTCCCACAGTGAACTGGTAGGGAAGGTAAGTAGATTTGTTAGGGAATGGCTATAGCCTAACTGGTTGGGTTGGCAATATATATAAACCATCAATGCATGTTTGCAGTCAAAATGTAATGTATAGCTTTAAGACTGTAATGTTGTATTGCATCATACTTGGCTAGCTCTGTAGCCAATGTACTTAAGAGGAAGCTTGAATCATCGCTTATTTTTCTTATTACATTATTATTGCTACCTCTGCTCCTCTCTGCCTGGTATCTCTGCATGATTGCTGCTTGATCATTGCTACTTGTTGTTTTCTACTGTTTTACTGATTGTTTTACTGCTGAACTTGTTCCTGTTTGCAACTTCAAAAAGAACTGTTTTATTGCATATGGCTACAACAACTGGTAAGAAGACTTTGTTTTTGGAATATCCCTGGATTGACAAGTTAACTATCTTTATCTGAGTATGACCTGGATTGTTTATCGGACTTTGCTTTGCTTTTTCCTAAAAGTAAAAGAATATCACAATTCAGTGTATCTGTGTATTGACAGTGCTTATTCACAATCACTCTCAGTCGTTTCTCATGTGCACAACCTTGCTACTCAAGGGTTACTCTGCGCATATTCCTTAACAAGATTTCACCCCTGGGTCCAATGTCTAGATGGCAATCAGGTGACTGTGTGGCCACTGGGACTGCTGGGACTTTGAGGACTGGTTGTTAAGTACCACAAGTTCAGCGCTGTTGTGACTTCAAACAGTCACTGAAAAGATGGTTGGTAAGCGAGGACTACCACTAATGTACATGTAAGTCTGGGATGGCGGAAAGAAATCGAGAAATCAACACAGCTTGGCAGAGTTCAGTCACTTACAACGTGGTGGCAGTTGAACTCCTTCATCACCGAAGCTTCGTTCAGAAACTCGATCCGCTCCCTCATGCTTGCTGATTCGTTGACAGTCTTGATGGCCACTCTGGTTTCTGGCTCGTCTTTCACAACCCCTTTGGCTACTCCCTCGTAGACCATGCCAAAGGAGCCTTGTCCAAGTTCCCGACACATCGTAATCTTTTCTCTGGGCACTTCCCATTCATCTGGCACATATACTATAAAATAATAATAATAATAATAATAATAATAATAATAATAATCACAAAAGTAGTTTGTGAAAATCACCATGGTGCATGAGGAGGGGAAAGAAAGGGAGCTCATTATATTTTCAGAGGACCCCAAGCTGGGGAGAAACAGGCCACGCTTGAGATACAGGGGTGTCAAACTCTATTTTATTGAGGGCTGCATCAGGGTTGTGTTCGACCTCGGGGTGGGGTGGGGTGGGGGGCTGGGTGGACATGGCCAGGGTGGGTGTGGTCGGCTCAACGTCATTTGTGTTGGGGGCACCTGTGGTGGCCCGAGCACTCTGCCAGTGAAAATGGAGCTCCGGAGGGCTGCGTTGGCAGAGACACCATGGGCCGGTCCTTTGCTGTTTCCACGGCGGCCCCAAGGGCCAGATCTAAACCTTGAGTTTGACACCCCTGCTTTAGAAGATAGGCTCAACATCCAGAAGGATCTGGATAGACTTGGAGACTGGGCCATATCCCCAAAAATGAGGTTCAATGCAGTAGTGGGTTTCAAATCCTGTCGCTACCAGTTCGCTCATGGGTACGTGGGTGCTCGTGCACTTGCGACACTTCTGCACATGCACAGACCTCCAGGCGGGTGGGTGGAGCTTCCCGCTGCCGCTGCTACCGGTTCGGGGCAAACTGGTAGCAACCCACTACTGGTTCAATGGTAGGATCATACAGTCTTACGCTTAGGTAGCAACCAAAAGCACAGGTATAGAATAGAACAGAATAACAGAGTTGGAAGGGACCTTGGAGGTCTTCTAGTCCAACCCCCTGCTTAGGCAGGAAACCCTATACCACTTCAGACAAATGGTTATCCAACATCTTCTTTAAAACTTCCAGTGTTGGAGCATTCACAGCTTCTGCAGGCAAGTTGTTCCACTGATTAAACTGTTCTAACTCTCAGGAAATTTCTCCTTAGTTCTAAGTTGCTTCTCCCCTTGATTAGTTTCCACCCATTGCTTCTTGTCCTGCCCTCAGGTGCTTTGGAGTATAGCTTGACTCCCTTCTTCTTTGTGGCAGCCCCTGAGATATTGTAACATAGATGACACCTGACTCAACACTAGTAATTGTGACAGGAATTTATGTGTTCTAGTGGGCAGCCACTTAAATATGAGCCAGCAGCGTGCATCAGCTGCCAAAAAAGCCAATGCAATCCTGGGTTTCATCAACAGAGGGACAGCATCAAGATCATGTAAAGTTATAGTATCATTTTATACTTTTCTGGTAAGATTGCACTCCAGTTTTGATTGCCACAATATAAAAAAAAAAAGATGTCTTCTGCTCGAGCAGGGGGTTGAACTAGAAGGCCTCTAATGTCCCATCACATCTGTTATTGTATTCTGGTATGAAAGCCACAGTACAAGCTGACAGCCTTAGAGACAAGGAAGTTTCCTTTTCCTGGAATAATATAACTATAAAAGGCCAATATTTACATTCTTTGAATTTACACTCTTCCAATGTTTACGTTCAAACATAACATGCTTTGAAACCATTGTGTGGCGCCATCCTGTTGTAATCCTGCCCCTAAATTGTGAGGTTAGGAATGGATGAAATCCAAGAATATAAAGCAACGGTGTTGACATGTTACACTGAACTGTGTTTCTTTACTCACAGCTTAGCAAAGGAACCCACAACGGCTGCATTCTCACAACATGCTAAGCCTACACCTAACCCAAACTTATCGTGTGTAACTTTATGGCTAAAGTTTCCAATTACAAATCAGTGAATCTAGGAAAATAGCATCACAATTTACACCTCCAGATGATCCAGAGGAAAACGTGCAGATAATGAGGGGAATCGTAAGAGGCCAAAAGTTTCAGGATCTGAACTACCAGACAATTTAACATTTGGCCTCACAGCACCTCATCAAAACATCTTAAGGAAGGAGAAGAATATTCCAATTAGAATCTGAACTGTACTTCTTGAACGTGAAATAATGCAAAGTTGGTTAAAAGTCCGTTGGGAACAAATGACTGCTCAGGTAGATAAAAATATCTCAGATTACACTCATCAGCATGTTTCAGCCATTTGTTTTCTCCTGAACCCTGAGACGGCTTTTTAAAATGAGCCACAACAGCCAGCCTTTTTGACTTCAAGAATAAAAACAAAATCAAGATTTTAACAGCAGTGTTCATTTTTTTCTTTCTTTCTCCTGCTTCTTTCCGATGTTAACAATGAAGCGACCCTCCCAAGATTAAATCGAAACTTGTAAACTGAAAATCCCCAGCTTGGGCGACAGAATCTGCATTCTGAAATGCATGACAGAGAAAGTGGTAGGGGGGGAGCTTATTTTGTTCAGTTCTTCATAATAATAATAAATAATAATTTAAAAAACAGGGGGAACTTTTTATGCATCCTTTTTTAATCCTCCACTCTTCAATTGTTTCTCAATCTTGGCAACTTTAAGATGCGTGGATTTCCACTCCCAGAGTTCCCTAACCAGCATGCTGGTTAAAAGAATTCTGGGAGTTGGAAGTCCATAGGTCTTAAAATTACGAAGGTAACTTTAAATCCTGACATCTGAAGGAGAGCTATTTCACTCATTAGCCAAAAGCAGGGAGCTTTGAAGCAGCTATTTAGATTATTCTAAAGGGGGAGGGGGGGTGGAAGCGGGGGAGGGGGGGGAGAGGATGAAAAAGAAATGGAAATAGAAGAGGAGGAGGAGGAGGAGAAGGAGAAGGAGAAGAAGAGGAGGAGGAGTTGAGGGAGGATTGTGAGGTTCTTGATGCTCTCGGAACTTGGTAGTTTTCTTGCAATGTTTCATGACCCAACTAGGTAATATCAACAGTGCTAGAAAGGAGTACAGGGTGCATAGAGGAGGAGGAGGAGAAGGAGGAGGAGGAGATTGAGATTGAGATGACTTCATCTTGAGCAACTGCCTCCCTGTTCAACAAGAGGAGCGGACGCTTTCCTTCCCTTCTGCCAAACTCCATTCAGCCACCTCCAAGGCTTTGCTTCTGAAGAGCGTCAAAAGCCAACTTACCATCCGAAGCGCTGAAATATTCAGGATTCACAGAAGCGTAAAGCACTCCGTTTCCAAGCCTGTCGCTGTTCCTGTTAAAATATAAGCAATTACTTCTTCACGTTGATATACTCACCTCTCACCAAAAAAAAAAAAAAAAAAAAAAAAAAAAAAAAAAAAGACAGAATCTTCACACTATTTTGGGCCTCTCACCGGGCGCTCTGTTCTGGGACTTGTTGTTAAAAACGCCCACACCCCACTAACTACTTTTAGCATGCTATATGGAGGTGCGAGGAATCCGATGTGTTACTTCCTACGTCTTATGCAATGGTGAATCCCTTAAATTTGCATTTTCAGGTGATGTTTATTTCCTAAAATTGATCTCTGGAGTTGCGTAAACGTAGCTTTTCACACAGGCCTCTGTGAGGAAAAACTGAGGCGCCTTTTCTTCCTTTCCCTCGCAATCACAAGTTTGAATCTGGGTTGTAAGGAGGGGTGAAATCCAGCAGATTCTGACAGGTTCTGGAGAACCGGTAGCGGAAATTTTGAGCAGTTCAGAAAACTGGCAAATACCACCTCTGGCTGGCCCCAGAGTGGGGAGGGAATGGAGATTTTGCAGTATCCTTCCCCTGGAGTGGGATGGGAATGGAGATTTTGCAGCATCCTTCCCCTGTTACGCCCACCAAGCCACTCCCACCAAGCCACCCCACACCCACCAAGCCACACCCACAGAATCAGTAGTAAAAAAAATTGGATTTCACCACTGATTGTAAGTACTTTTTGGGGGGGCTGTCATAACTTCAATCAGTCATAAGTTGAAGTCTACCTCTAACTATTCCCCATCCACCTATCCCACTCCAGAAGCTTTGAAAGAAATCTTCAATTCATAGTAGAAAAAACTGACAGTTGCCGATGTTTTGACAAAAACTCTTGGAAGAAAGTGACAACTTTTCAGAAAATTGTATTCCATCTCCACGAAGGAAGGATGAATGACGCAAGATCAGGATGGGACAACTTGCCACAGCCAATTCACCATGAGACAACTTACCCCAGGGCAACTCACTGCGGGACAAATTCGACAATTCAATTTAATTATTTAAAATAATTTTAAAAATAATTTTAATTTTTGTCATTCCCATGTCATTCTGTCCCTCCTTCAGCATCCTTTCTTGAATGATTCTACTCCACCATTTCCTCGATATTTATGAATAATAATAATAATAATAATAATAATAATAATAATAATGTATGTATTTATTTATTTCATGTATTTATATGCCACCTTTCTCCCGAAGGACTCAGGGCGGCGAACACAAGTTAAAAAGCATGCAACAATAAAATCCCCTTAAAACCAAATAAGTAATAAATAAAATATTAAAACCCAGAATCATAGTCAGCCCATTTGTTTGAACAGCCAAGTCTTCAGGTCATGATGGAAGGAGCTATTGTTGTGACTCTGGTCCCACAGCGAGTTGGCCGTGGCCAGTAGGCTGAAGCAAGATGGCCGCAGCGAGTTGACTGCGCCGAGTTGCCTTAGACCCAATACAAGATACCTTGAGACCTGCCTTTGTTCGTCTTAATTATGCCAAGTAAACGAAACAAAAAAGCTTGGAAAGAAGCGTGAGAGCTGCTTAAAATGAGGGAGGGTGGGAAGGATAGGAAGAAGCTGCTGGTACTTTTGGAATACTTAATATTGCCTATAATGTTTGTTCAGAATTATTTATTCCATTCCCTGCGATTTGCTTGGAGAGACATTGAGAGAGAGAGAGGGAGGGAGGGAGGGAGGGAGGGAGGGAGGGAGAGAGAGAGAGAGAGAGAGAGAGAGAGAGAGAGAGAGAGAGAGAGAGATAGATAGAGATAGATATTATATGGTTATATAACCATAAAGTGTTTCATAAGACTCCCTTCTCTCTGCAATCTTAGGCACCGAATCAAGGTCAGGTTAAAAGGAGCTCCGGTTGGGGGTTGGTTTGTTTGCTTTTTTTGATGGTAATAAACCGTGCTTTGCAACAGGGCCCGATCCACCCACCCCTCTGCCAGTCTCACCTCTTCTTGTTGCAGACGTAGAGCATGATGAGGAGCCCACCAATGATCAGCAGAACTGCAATGGGTAGCACGATGATCAGATGCAAGAAATTTCCATAGTCTACTGCTGCAACGAAGAATACCCAGAGTTTAAAAAATACAACATCGTTTGTATACTTTGAGATGCTTTCACCAAACGGATTACCCTTCAGAGGCAGTCCTAACACAGGTTGTCCTCGACTTACGACCACAATTGAGCCCAACATTTCTGTTGCTAAGAGAAACATTTGTTAAGTGAGTTTTACCTTTTACCATTTTTTTAACCATTTTTCTTGCCCCAGCTGTGAAGTGAATGACTGCAAGTTAGCAATGTGGTTGAGAAGTGAATTTGGCTTCCCCGTTGACTTGGGGAATCATACATGACCTTGGGATACAGCAACGGTCATAAGTATGAACCGGTTGCCAGATGTCTGAATTTAGATCATGCGATTATGGGAATGGCTTCACGGTAACTGTGAAAAGTGGCAGTCGGTCGCTTTTTTCAGTGCCGCTGTAACTTTGAATGGTCACTAAATGAACTGTTCTTAAGTCGAGGACTACCTGTATATACCTGTGTTGAACTATTCAATTCTATGTTTAAGATGGTGTGCTGGCTGGGGAATATGGGACTTGTAGTCCAACACGTCAAAAAAATGCCGTTTAGGGAAGGGATCATTTGCATGTTCTGGAACAAAACTCTTAGCTATACCTGGGACCACTCAAAAAAATTTCTCCCTTGTTAAAAATTTTACAGTGAGGAAATTCCCATCAAAACAGCTGGTGCCTAATAAATATATGAAATAATGGGTGGGGGTTGCGATTATAGAACATGGAGTAATAGGGTTGGAAGGGACGACCTTGGAGGTCTTCTAGTCCAACCCCCTGCTTAGGCAGGAAACCCTACACCACTTCAGGCAAATGGCTATCCAACATCTTCTTAAAAACTTCCAGTGTTGGAGCATTCACAACTTCTGGAGGCAGGCAGTTCCCCTGATTAATTGTTCTCACTGTCAGGAAATTTCTCCTTAGGTCCAGGTTGCTTCTCTCCTTGGTTAGTTTCCAACCATGGCTTTTCGTCCTGCCTTCAGGTGCTTTGGAGAATAGATTGAACCCCCCCCCCCAACATCTTTGTGGTAGCCCCTCAAATTTTGGGACATTGCTATCATGTCACTCCTACTCCTTCTTTTCTTTAGACTGGCCAGGCCCAATTCCTGCAACCGTTCTTCAAATGCCTATACCAGGGATGGCTAACCATTTTGCTATCGCGTGCCAAAAGCGGAGGGAGTGCGGTGGGGAGGGGGTAGTGCCCACGCGTGCCCACATCCGTAATTCAATGCGCCCACACACACACACCCCGAGCCTGCATATGCGACCCCACCCACTTCCCCCCGCTTTTGGCACGTGATGGCATGGCCTGTTTTTTTTGCCCTCCCCAGGCTCCAGGGGCTTTCTTGGAGCCCGGGGAGGGCAAAAACAGCTTTCCCCCAGCCCCCTAGAGGCCCTCCGGAGGCTGGAAACAACCCATTTCCCGACTTCCAGTGGGCCTGGAAGGCCAGGAAATTAGCTGGCCAGCATGCGCATGTGCGCTGGAGCTGAGCTAGGGCAATGCTCGTGTGTCCAGAGATATGGCTCCGTGTGCCATGCGTGCCATAGGTTCTCCATCACAGGAAAAATACTCTTCCAGATAAATGACGGACCATCACCATCAGTGATGGAGCCCCCACAACATCCAAGCCATTTCACTGATTTAATTGTTCTCACTGATAGGAAATGTATCCTTAATTCTAGGTTTCTTCTCTCCTTGATTAGTTTCCATTCATTGCTTCTTATCTTATTTCAGGTCCTTTGGAGAATAGCTTGTCCCCCTCTTCTTTGTGGCAACCCCCCAAATATTGGAAGACGGCTATCATGTCACCCCTAAACATTCTCTTTGTTAGACTAAACATACCCAGTTCATCATAATATCATTTTTCCTCCTAAATCTGTTTTTCACTTCCAGGGTAACCAAAAATACTTACGTTTAGGTTGGACGTAGAATGAGATGGGCTCCGTCCAGGATCCGTTCCCAGCTAGCGAAGTGGCCTGCACTCTAACCGTATAGTTTCCCGGGTTCAAATGAGTCAGTTTGGCTCCAGCAAGTTTCTTATATTCTTGCCTAGAAACGCATTCCCGTTTCTCCTGCAAAGTTGAGAAAGTACAGAAGAGAACGCATTTTTTAAAAAAATTCATCTATCTTTTGCAAGGCAAGACAATTAATAAAGGACTTCAAGTTTCTCTGGAATCTTCTCCAACTCCTTTTTTTCCTTTCTCCATCCTGCATTTCTATTTCAAATTTCTTTATTACATCCCTGAGGCTCCATGCAACCAAATAAATGAATAAAAGAAGCATTACATAAGAGGAAAAACAATATAAGCACAGGCACAGGCAGTCCTCAACTTATCACCACAACTGAGCCCAACATTTATGTTGCTAAGTGAGGAATTTGTTAAGTGAGTTTTGCCTCCTTTTACAACTTTTCTCTCCACATTTGTTAAGTGAATCACTGCCGTTCTTAAATGATTAACACGGTTGTTAAGTGAATCTGCCTTCCCCGTTGACTTTGCTTGTCAGGAGGCTGCAAAAGGGATCACATGACCCCGGGACACTGCAATCGTCATAAATGTGAGTCAACTTTCAAGCATCCAAATGTAAATTACACGGCATGGGGATGATGCAATGGTCATAAGTGTGAAAAATGGTCATAAGTGTGAAAAATGATCTTAAGTCATTTATCTTATATAAATTTGATAAATAAATAAATAAATAAATAAGTCACTTTTTTCCAGTTGTAAGTTCAAACGGTCCCTAAATGAACTGCTGTTAAGTCGAGGACTGCCTGTATAACAGAGTCTTCCTGTGCTGTTTTTCCTCCCAATTGCACACAATCTGAGCAATCTTGTACAACATTTTGCAAGACAATTTGTGTATGTTCACTCGCAATATAAAAAAACGTGCTAAAAGATACACCCAATCCTTCAGGAGGCTGCCTGGCTTGATTTAAACAGATGTCCGAAGAACAAAAGAGAACATTGTACAAATGCTCTTCTTAAAGATTTAGTTTTGACAGTGAAAACAGAGAAACCTGCTTTTCTGCTTGCTTTGTTTTCCCAAAATGGCACAGTTCCATCAAGTGACTTCACCAAAAAAAAAAACCCTCAGGAAACGGCCTTACCAAATCAGAAACTCATTCGCTCCCTAACGCAGGTCTCTCCTGCATGGTAGAATTACAATGCCCATCATCCCTGGCCTGGTTACTGAGTGCCTGAAGTTTGGTCATTTGACTGTGCTGTGGGGGGGACCCCCACTGTTGGAACTTCGAATCTGGGTGTCTCGTATAGATTTTAATTATCAAAAACAAGTCATAACAAATGGGAATAAATGGGAAGCTGCAGTTAAACTGTACACACAAATACCTACACGAAAAAATAACAGTTGTTGGGTTGAGAGATCCTTGGTGGTTTTCTTGCATATGTCTCATTACCCAACTAGGTAACATCATCAGTGCTAGTAAGGATGGGGGATTGCTTTCAATTTATGTTCTAGTGCAGTGATAGCCAGCCTTTTTCCCGTCACATGCCAAAGGCGGAGGTCGCATGGGGGGGGGGGGTCGCGCACATGCGTGCCCACACCCATAATTCAATGTGCCTCACCCCCACTGCACATGTGGTCATGAACCCCCCCCCCGCACTCCTCCCACTTTTGGCACGATGCCACAGTGGGCCCGGTAGGCCTGTTTTTTCGCTCTCCCCCAGGCTCCAGAAGCTTTCTTGGAGCCTGGGGAGGGCGAAAATGGCCTCCCCCCACCCCTGGAGGCCAGAAACAGCCTTTTTCCCCGACTTTCCGGTGGGCTCGGAAGGCCTGAAAATCAGGGGGCCAGTGCACACATGCGTGCTGGAGCTGAACTAGGGCAATGCTCGCGTGCCCACAGATATGGCTCCACGTGCCACAGGTGGCACGCATGCCATAGCTTCACCCTGTCAAGTGTTGGGGGGGATGGTTGTGGAGATTGCAAATGAGCATAGATTAAGATTAACATCAGTCCAACAATCAAGCAGTCAACAATACCCCAATCAAGGAACTGCCAAACAAGCCAACAGCAAACAGCCGGACCAAAGAAACTCCAAGACCACTCCCACCAACACTGACAGGGCAGACCACTAGAATATAAACTGAGAGCAAACCCTGCTCTATGCTAACACTGATGATGCTACCTAGTTGGGTAATGAAACGTCTGCAAGAAAACAACCAAGCTCAGAGAGCACCAAGGACCCACCATTCAAACCCCAAGCATCAAATATTCTCTTTTAACATTTGTTGGCTTCCAAAATTGCATTGAACCAAAGACGGAACACATCTTAGTGGCCTGATTGGTATATAGGGTGATGCCTTAACAAATGACCTCAAACAGTAAATTAAGCCCCCCCCCCCCCCCCAATCCCCCCAAAAAACCATTTAGGCCTTGGTCCAGAATTTCACAAATGTTTTAGGGCCTGGTGGCTCAGCAGACTAATAGCATTGTGATTAACACCAGCTGTCTGCAATTACTGTAAGTTCGAATCTCACCAGGCTCAAGGTTGAGTCAGCCTTCCATCCTTTCTAAGGTAGGTTAAATGAGGACCCAGTTTGTGGGGGCAATAAGCTGACTTTGTAGAAATATACAAAAGTATGAAGGCTATTGCTGAGCACATTGTAAGCCGCCCTGAGTCTCCGGAGAAGGGCGGCATATAAATCATTTTTTTTTTAAAAAAAAAAAATGTTTTAACTTCCAGGTGGATAGCCTTCTACTCCCAAAATTCTCACTGACAGCCATGACGGCTGTGAAATTCCGAGATTTGATTTGAAGCCCTGGAGTTTAGAAACGTTGAGAAACTTTGCCTTAATCATAATGGGGACTCAAAGCACTAAGACGCAATTAAATGAAAGAACATCTTACTTTTAAAAACCTAGCACAGCATGATAATCACCAGGAATACGGTCACAACCAGCCGATAACCAGCCTTTTCGCTAAACCTTTCCAGCATCTTTTCTTGAAACGTGATCTACCCTGTTGTGTTGTGTTCTCCACCTTTGTTGCAAGATACACCTCTGGGTTAAGATCTTATCCTGATATCTGATATTCCATTGCTTGGGGCCAATATTCTCTGTAAAGGTTTCGTGCCTGGGTGTTATGTAAGCATTCAGGAAGTTTGAACCGGAGGACTTTTTAATTCCTGGTTTGAAAATATAACCAAATAACAGGCAATCCTCGACTTGCAAACACGGTTAGAAGCAGAATTTCCGTCGTTAAGCAAAGCAGCTGTTAGGGGAGCCATGCACGATTTTATGACCTCTTTTGCCATGGTCGCTAAGTGACTCACTCGGTTAAGTGAGCCACATGGTTGTTGAGCGAATCTGGCTTCCCTCCTTGACTTTGCGTGTTGGAAGCCAGCTTGGAAGGTCATGAATGGCGATCATGTGACCCCAGGACCAGGGATGAAATGCTCCCGGTTCAGACCCGATTGGGCGATCCAGTAGCGATAGCGGTGGGTAGTTCGGAGAAGCAGTAGCAAAAATCCCTGTCCCCTCCCACCGCATATGCTCACCCAATTGCCCCATCCCCACTTGCCTGCTTGCTGCTTCTTTTGGGGCTCGCTCGCTTTTCCTGCCTTGCTTCAGCTGCTGCAATCCATTGCATCAGCTAGCAACTCAATGTGCCTGCCTGCAATCAATCCAATCGGTGAGCAACTCAATCTGCCTGCCTTGTGCCTTCAATTTGGTAAGTAACTGGGGGTTGTTTTTTTTTGGGGGGGGGGGGAGAGCTTTAAAAAATAGTTAATTGGGGTTTTTTTAAGGAGTTTTTTTTTTAGATATAGCACTTTAAAATTAAGGAAGTTTTAAATTAATCTGCTTTTATCTAAAAATATAAATAAAATAAAATAAAACGAAATAATAAAATATTTGTGCAGCTTTCTGAGATTTGGTGTGTTTCTGTAGTGTTTCACTCTAACTACACAAACACACAAAATCTCACAAAGCTGTATGTGGCATTTTGTGTGGGAGAAGTGTGAAAGTTGGTTTTGAGCATTTTGTGGCTGTGTGAGGCTCCTGCTTGTTGCAGGGGCCATTTTGGGTCAATTGCAGCTGCTTTTACATTGTGTGTGAGTCAGTTGTGTTGTGTTGTGTGTGAAGTGTAAAAGTTAGTTTTTGACCTTTTGGGGCTGTGTGAGGCTCCTGCTTGTTGCAGGGGCCAATTTAGATCAAGTGCAGCTGCTTTTACATTGTGTGTGAGTCAGTTGTGCTGTGCTGTGCTGTGTGTAAAGTGTAAAAGTTGGTTTTTGGTACCTCTTATTGTTTTGTATACTTTGTTTATTATTTTTTATTATTATTGGCCACGCCCACCCAGTCACCTGACCACCAAGCCACACCCACCAATTAAGCCACGCCCACAGAACCAGTAGGGAAAATTTTTAGATTTCACCCCTGCCCAGGACACTACAACTGTCACAAGTACATGCCAGTTGCCAAGCTTATAAATTTTGATCACATGACCAAGCGGATGTTGCAACGGTTGCAAGTGTGAATACTGGTTCTAAAGTCCCTTTTTTCAGTGATGTTGTAACTTTGAACAGTCACTGAATGAACGATTGTAAATCGAGGACTACCTGTAATACCAACAAAGTCATCAGTCTCCTTACCTCTCCATTTTGTCCATATTTGATTTCGTACATCAAAACCAACCCATTGGGGTTAACCGGCTCGGGCCACTTCAGGGATATGGTGTTTTCCTCCTTCCCTTCCCACGTTACACTTCCTGGAATGTTATCAGCCCCTTCTGTGGAAAGCGAGCACAAGAGACGATTCATTTATTTGTATCCATCCCCCTTCCTCATCCCTATTTTTCCCACAACAACAACAACTCAAGGTCACCCAGCTGTTTTTCATGACTAAGGCGGGACGAGAACTCACAATCTCCTGGCCAAAGTCACCCAGCCAGCTTTCCTGCCTAAGTGTCATGCCCCCCGTGGGAGTCTGAATCTGCGGGAGGAAGATGAGCTGAAACAAGAGCCGACAGAGACAGAGAGGGCGGCTCCGTTGGCCTTGGAGGAAACTGGGGGAGGAGCAGGAGAGCTCAGGCAAAGAGCAAGGACCACCCACTCCTGATCCTAGAGCACGGAGAGAAGAGAGAAGGTGAGACCAACGCAGACTGAGCTGGCTACAAGGGAGGAGAGTGCCCCGCCCCCCTTCACAAGGCACACCTTGTAAGGAGGTGCCAGTGGGAGGGGCTTTTGTCGGGAACAAGCACTGGATCTATGGAGCCTTGTGTGCACTTGCTGATGCCTGGAGATTACTGTACTCTGTCTTGTGGGGTTTGCCCAGTTTGCTTGGCCCTGGTTACTGTTTGGCTAACCTGGCTTACTGGACTACTCACAGCCATAGGCTGTTGAAAGTGCGTGTGAGAGCTTTGCTCCAGGATTTGTAGTAAACATGGGAATGTTTGGGGGCAAAGATGGAGCAATAAAAGCGAGTTAGACCTATTCTCTGGCTCTGGGTCATCACACTAAGGCAGTGCTAGAACTCACCGTCTCCTGGTGATAGGCCCAAAGTCACCCAGCTGATTTTCATGGCTAAAACAGGATTTGAACTCACTGTTTTCTGCTTTCTAGCCCGGTGCCTTAACCACTAGACCAAAGTGGCTCTTTGACCGAACTCTAACTCAGAGCTAAGTTCTAAAGATACCATAACTTTGAACCAATTTGACCTGGAAGTTCTATATTTAGCCAAAAAAAGGAAGTTTTTAAAAAACAGGAACTTTTAGGCAGTTTACAGCAATAAAAAGGAAGAAATGAGAAGCGCGTAAACTGAAGTAAAATAAGGCAAAGGACCACAATGAGAATGCATCAATACGATAACCATTATCATTACCTTATACCATTACATCAAGGAGTTTCAAGGAACTCTCAGTAGCTCCCAAGCGCTTAGCTCTTCAGCTGTTTACTGAACATCTTATTCTCCTAATCCTGCCTATACAATCTGCAAATTGTATTTTGGTTGCATGCTACAATCCTTTCAAAACTTACTGACAAAAGTGAAATGTTTAAAGCAGCTGAAGAGGAAAACGATTTAAGTCCTGTGGGAGGATCTTACCAATACTATTAAATTTTATGAAATACCGTGTTGAATTTATCCCGGCCCCACCGAACACAGGATGTCAATCAACAGAAGGCCTGACTCAAATGATATTGCAGCCCTCTTCCTTCATCAACTCTCACTTCTAAGATCAAACTACGAGGTGAGTTTACGCGCCGGATTGGACTGCGATGCTTTGTTAAGCTACACGTAAAACTAAATAAAAGTGGTCTCTACATGGGGCTCCCCTTGAGGTGCACCCGGAGGCTCCAGCTGGTCCAGAACGCGGCCGCGCGGGGGATTATGGAAGCGACAGGGCGCTCCCATGTGACACCTCTCCTGCGCGAGCTGCACTGGCTCCCGGTGGTCTTCCAGGTGCGCTTCAAGGTGTTGGTGACCATCTTTAAAGCGCTCCATGGCTTAGGGCTGGGGTATTTACGAGACCGCCTTCTGCCAGAAATAGCCTCCCACCGGCCAGTACGCTCGCACAGTGAGGGCCTCCTCAGGGTGCCGTCTGCTAGACAATGTCGGCTGGCGACCCCCAGGGAGGAGAGCCTTCTCTGTGGCGGCGTCCGCCCTCTGGAACAACCTCCCCCTAGAGATATGCACGATACCAGACCTCTGGACTTTTCGTCGGGCCCTGAAAACTTATTTATTTCACCTAGCCGGGCTGGCTTGATCCCACTGTTTTTGGTTAAATTTAATTGATTTTAATTGGGTTGTTTTATATTGCAGCCAAAATATTTAATTATTTTTAAACTGTTTTTAAATTTTGAATGTTCTGTTTTATTCTGGCTGCTCACCGCCCTGAGTCCTGCTGGAGAAGGGCGGTATACAAATTAAAACAAATAAAATAAAACAAATAAATAAATAAAAGGTGAGAGATTGTACCTGCAGGCATCGTCCGGGCGAAGACAAAATTTGAAGCGCTGCAGCCCAGGCGTGCCGCTTCGTGGTTGCAACTGTGAATGTCAATCCGATAAAGGGTGAAAGGCAGGAGCTGGGAGATGAGGGTCCGTTCCTTGCCCTCCACCTTCGCTTCGTAGAAGGGAAACTCCACCTCACCCTCCTCCACGTCGGTCCCGTTGCTCAGGTGTTCTGGAGGGTTCCCAGTCTTGTTCTTAGCGGCAAACGTTGTGTTTGCGACGCGGAACAAATCCCTCCTCTTCCGATCAGGTCTGGACAAAAAAACAAGAACCACCACCAGGCTTTAATCTCTCGGACACTCAAATCTGCACATCCGAGGCCCCAATATTTTCAGAGAAAATAGCACCCAAAGTTATTAAAGGGTTTAAAAAGCAAAAAGTATACCGCTTCCCTGCATGCAGCCTGAGTCAAAATAACCCTAAATCAGAGATAGGTCACACTTTAAAATTATCACACGTCCCATCTTATAGTCCATATTTTTCGGACTATAAGACACACCTAAATTTAGAAGAGGAAAACAACAAAAAAAAGTTTTTGGCCACCTTTTTTTGGGCCATTTTCAGTCTTTTTTCGGCCAGTTTTCAGGCCTTTTTTCGGCTCATTTTCGAGGCTTTTTTTGGCCTTTTTGGGAGGCTTTTTTCAGCCTGTTTTCAAGGCTTTTTTCAATCCATTTTTGAGGCTTTTTGCAGCCCATTTTTGAGCTTTTTTCAGCCTGTTTTCAGGGTTCTTTTGGCCTGTTTTTGAGGCTTTTGGGGGCCATTTTCGAGGCTTTTCCAGCCCATTTTCGAGGCTTTTGGGGGCCGTTTTCGAGGATTTTTTCTGACCATTTCCAAGGATTGTTCTGGACCGTTTTTTCTGAAAAAATGGGCCAAAAAAATCCTCAAAAAACAGGCTGAAAAAAGCCCCCCAAATGGGCCGAAAGAAGCCCTGAAAACAGGCTGAAAAAGCCCTAAAACGGGCAAAAAAGAGCCTTGAAAACAGGCTGAAAAAAGCCTCGAAAATGGGCCAAAAAAAGCCTGAAAGGGGCTCTGCACAGGGCATGTGGAGGCCAAAAAATGGCTGGCGGGTGGGTGGGGCTTTGGCAATATTTGGTCTATAAGACACACAGACATTTTTGCCCGCTTTTGGGAGACAAAAAAAGTGCATCATAGTCCAAAAAAATACTGTATTTTAAGGTGAATTCAGCCAAAGTTATGAGTTTTGGTACAGTTTGTGTGCCATCTTTGTCTCAAAATGATTTGGGGGTGATGTTCCAGGACCCACCAAAAAATAGGGTTCAAGAGCTAAACCAGCTCTGTGGATTCAGGTTGACTCCCGAGTCAAGTGAAAAGGTGATGGAGTTTAGCAAACTCCATCAGGAGGCAATTTACTAGAAAGAAAAGCCAAAATGAGACGGGAGAATAATGCAGACGTAACTATGGAAAATAACAAGATTAAGTGGCAGGAAAAATTCAGCAGCAACAGCTCCCTGTGGAAGAGACAGATCTGCTCTTTTCTAAGCAAATGGCAGTCCAGTGAATTATTAAAACTGTTAGGATATGGCTTGAGCCTAACAAGTTGTCCAGGCAATATATGTGTTCTGTGACTTTAATATGAATATTTATTGTGTGACTTTCAAGTTTTACTGCTGATTCATTGTAATGCTGAGTCATGCTGTAATTAGATAATCAGTGGTTGTGAACGTATTTAAGAAAGGTACTGTAACGTATTCAGTTGATGATAAGCTACTATTGTGTGTGGAGTTGCTACCATTGTGCTATCATCAGTTGGATGGATCTGCTACCATTGTGGTTTGTGAACCAGAGTGAGTTCGTTATTCTAACCAACTACTGTGGTAAGAAGGTATCTGTATCACTGGACTGATTTAACTGGCAAAGACTTGGATTGATTTAAAGACTATGAGATTGTTTTTTCACTATAAAGTAAACTTTTGATAAATCAGTTTGCACATCTCTTATTCATTGCTCTCAGGATCGTTTCTCTGTGCTCTACACTCTGCTGGTTGGTAACACCACAACAATATCCTTAACAAAAACACTTAAGTAAGTGAAAGCTCACACCACAAAGTTTCTGTTCCTTTCACAACAGCGTAATGAGAAGCATGGTTAAGTTTGTTTAATAGTTGGTGGGGTTTATTCCATTTTGCCCTAACCTAAACCAGCCACTGGCCCCTCTAAGCCACGTTTCAGAGCTTAATGCACCCTGTGACCCCAGGCAATTTGGATCTGTTTCGACCATAACGACACAAACCAGGAATGAGAACAATGAATAAACTGAGTCACAGATTTCCAAAGAAGACTGATGGCACTTGGGATGAGAGTGCCAATGTGGCACTTGGGATGAGAGGCAAATCGGTATCCTTGGAGGGCTGTGTGGAAGTGAAATATGTAGTTTGGGTCACGGACAGAGATAAGGCCCCTAGCGAAATCTCATTTAATGTTGTAATGTCACTCTTCCCTGACATTTGGGATTCTTAGCAATGGTTTTACTGGCTTAGTGAATTTACAACTCCACCCATATTTATATCATTTATTTGATTTTTTTTTTAAAAAAAAAATCCTGCCTTTATTATTTTATAGATAACTTAAGGTAGTAGACATTCATAATGCTCCTTCCTCCTCCTATTTTCCCGAAAACAGCAACCTTGTGACGTGGATTGAGCTAAGAGAAAGAGAAAGAGAAAGAGAAAGAGGGAGAGAGAGAGAGAGAGGGAGAGGGAGAGAGAGAGAGAGAGAGAGAGAGAGAGGCAAAGTCACCCAGTCAGTTTTCATGCCTAAAATGAAATTAGAACTCAAGAGTGTCCTGGTGATTGGCCCAAAATCACTCAGCTGGCTTTTATGCCTAAACTAGGACTAGAACTCACAGACTCCTGGTGATTGGCCCAAAATCACCCAGCTGGCTTTTGTGCCTGACGTGGGACTAGAACTCATAGTCTCCTGGTGATTGACTCAAAGTCATCTAACTGGCTTTCGAGACTAATATGGGACTAGAACTCACAGTTATGATTGTCCAGTCACCCAGCTGGCTTTTGTCCTTAAACTGGAACTAGAGCTCACAGTCTCCTGGTGATTGACCTAACTCACCTAACCAGCTTTCATGTCTAAGACAGGACAAGATTCTCCTCATGACTGGCTGAAAATCACCCACAGTTGGCTTTTATGACTAAAGTGGGACTAGAATTCACCATCTCCTGGTTTCTAGGCCAGCACCTTAACCCTTAAACCAAATTGGCTCTCAAACAGTTCTTAGAGCACCTAAACAAAAAGCAATTATGAATGCAAGCTGAACCAAGATGGGGGAAATGAAGCCCAGGCAGTCAAGGGCCGCCTCAGGAAACCTGCCAATTATATATTTCCCTAAAAGCCAGTGGTGGGTTGCCCCTGGTTCGGACCAGTTGTATAGAACCGGTAGTAAAACTGGTGGGAGGCTCCGCCCATCGACCCCGACATCATCAGAATATCATCAGCGTAGAAATTCTGCGCAGAAGAGCACGCGCACAGCCCCGTTGCAAACCAGTAGTAAAGGTAAATAGAACCCACCCCTGCTACAAGCTGCAATCTATCAAAAGCTAAGAAGGCTAATCATATGCCAGCTCTTTCCTCTGGATTGGAGAAGCTTCTGGGGCTAGTAACCCTTTGTTCCACCCAGTGCCCACACACACCCAGGCACGAAGAGGTCAATTAAAGAGAGTCACTCGGCTAACACATATTGCTCCCAAATTAAGCCTTTTTCTGAAATACAGCATCTATTTTGGAGCAGGCTCTGTTATCCCGTTGCAAAACGTTGAACGGTAATTGATGGACCTGCCCTGGAATCCTTTGCTGTTCTTAAATTTCCCTCAGAGCAAGACAGGAAAGAAAAATCAGGGGAATGGTCGAGGGAAATGGCAAAGGGGAACAGAAAGGAGGAGGAGATGGTCTCTTGGAAGGAAGAATCGGGATTTCAGCGATGACCCCAAGCGTATCGGTCAGCGGTGTTAATCCAGCTCAGCGTAGAAAGAGGTTTATGCGATGCTCTCTCGCTCAGGAGCCTATACTCAAATATTAACAGTTTTATTGGGAAAGTTGCTTTTCCAAATCTCCCTAAAGCCAGCCAATTCTCTCCTGGGTCATTCTGGCACCTGTCAAAGCATAGAGACGAATACGGGGGGGACGGAGACAAAAGGTTGTTCAACAAAGAGACTCTTAGGGATGAAGAGATCTTTGAAGGGGGCTCAGCTCAGCAACAGTCCAAATGGCCCCAGAATGTGTTGGGTGGAGGAGAAGGCCTCCTCTGACATAGGAAATGAGGGTACAGAATTGCCACTTGAATATGGATGCCTACCTATCACACCAGAAGCCATATACTCTCCTCCCTCCCAAGCAGGGACTGGACCAAAACAAAATCCATATGAACTGGATTGGTAGCTATTAAGTTAAAATGAATTCCCTGTAAGATACCCTGCTTGTAAAGTTAAGGGAGTTCTAGGTGTACTAACAATTCATTCTCTCTATTTCTCTCTGTCACCTGCCCAACAGACAGACAGACAGACAGACACAAATACATACTAAACAGATATTTGGAGAAAGAAGAAGAAAAGAGGATGGGGGTGGATTAAGGAATAGATAGAGTGGGTAAGGAATCAGAAAGGAACAAAACTGGGTGAAATGAGACAAAAGGAGGGAGAGGAGGAAGGGAAGGAAGGAAGGTAGAAGGGATGGAGGAAGAGAAGGAGGGAGGAGAGAAAGAGAAAGGAAGGAAAGAGAGGGAGGGAGGGAGGAAAGAGAGGAAGGAAGGGAAGGGGGATGAAGGAAGGTAGAAGGGATGGAGGAAGAAAAGGATGGAAGAAAGAGAAAGGGAGGGAGGGAAGGAAGGAAGGAAAGAAAAGGAGGAGGGAGAGGAGGGAGGGAGGAAGGAAAAAAGGGAAGGTAGGGAGGGACGAAGCTGTGCTCACATGTCACAGAAAGGGTTAAATTCAGCAGGCCATCAGCCCCTCTCAAGCAACACCTGATGCCCAAACTCCTCTTCAAAGGCTCCTCACCCCACTCATAGCTGCGGATGTCTTTGCCAAATCCTTCTAGCCTCTTATTCTCCTCGTGGAATGTAAGAATTACGACAAGTAAAACAAAAGGACTTTATTCCAAGAAATAAATGCCATCAACCTGGATCCCGTTCGCTTGTGAAAGGCATGCTGGCAAGGATTTTTCCCCCCACCCACCCCCGCTCACCTGGGCAAAAAGATGGCGTTATGGAGGAAATTCTCAAAGACCTTCCGGTACTCAGCTTCCTCCTTCTCAGCCTGCTTCTCTGCTTCAGTCTTTGGGCATTTGCAGCAAGGTCCTTTCTCCCCGCCAGACCCCTCCGCCTTGGTGGGTTCCGTGGCTTCTTCAGTATCTATGGTCCCATCAGCGTATCTCCGAATTGGGACTTTATCTTGGAAGGCAAAAGAGAGGAGGAAGAGGAGGAAGAGAAAAGGTAAAATCAAAAGAGGTTGGTGGACTAACCCAGAAGTTGTGACGTTCCTGCTGAAGAGGTTTTGCCTCCAGCTGTCCCTTTCCATCCGTGGCCATGGCCACGTTAGGGACGAGCTTTGCATAAAGAGGCAGGAAAGATACCCGTGGAGTTTAGGAAGGCCAAAGTATCTTTCTGCAGGGCCAACTCCAAACGAGACCATTGAAATCAGCTTCATCCACAGTGCCCTTCTTCCACCTAGGTCTCTCCAGATGTCTTCAAAACCCCAGGATTCTCAACCACTCAAACAACGATAAACTGGCAGGCAGTGGCTTGCACGGATCTCTTTCCAGACCAATTTTCTGGAAAATTTCTAGAGAAAATTGGTGGTTGGCCTCAGGTCTTGCTGCAGAAGCTGATCATCTATTCCTGGTGTTTCTCAACCTTGGCTGCTTTAAGATGGGTGGACTTCAACTCCCAGAATTCCCCAGCCAGTTAAGTCTGACTAGGAAATTTGGGGAGTTGAAATCCACCCATCTTAAAGTCACCAAAGTTGAGGAAACACTATTCTCTATTCTCCTGTTGAACTGAGCTACTAGATTAATTTAATTGGATTTTAATACTTTTAAATTTTGTATTTTTTGTATTTTATCTGTTGGCTGTTCACCGCCCCGAGTCCTTCGGGTGAAGGGCGGTATACAAATATAATAAATTAAACTAAACTAAACTAATCAACGTGGTTGCAATCTGTAATCATCTCCCAAGCTCCTCATAACCAAGGAAGTAACAATCTAGTTACTAGGGAAGGTGGTGTGTGTGTATGACACACCTACACTTGCCTTCCTTTTGCGTGACTCTTCTAACTGGTTTCCAATCTTGACTAGGGACTGCATGCATAAATTAAGCTTGGATCAGGGGTGAAATGTAAAATTTGTTACTACTGGTTCCATGGGCGGGGCTTGGTGGTGGTGGTGTAATGTGACTGGGTGGGCGTGGCCAACTTTTTTTTTTTTTTAAACTTTTCAAAGCATTTTTTCTAATGCTTTGAAAAGCCTCTGCAGATCAGGCAACTCAGCTGGGATCGTCAGAGAAGCTTTTTTAAAAATACCTCTCTGACGATCCCAGCTGAGTTGCCTGATTGGCAGAGAGGTATTTTTTTAAAAATACCTCTCTGCCAATCAGGCAACTCAGCTGGGATCGTCAGAGACTTTTCAAAGCATTTTTTTTTACCACCTCTTCAGCCAAGAGGTTGCAGAAAAAAAATGCTTTGAAAAGCCTCTGATGATCCCAGCTGAGCCGTGCGATCATCAGAGGCTTTTTTTTTTACTTTTAAAAGCATTTTTTCGGCCAAAGAGGTTGTAGAAAAAATGCTTTTAAAAGTAAAAAAAAAAAAAAGCCTCTGATGATCGTGCGGCTCAGCTGGGCATGGGGAGGGCGCAGGGATTTTTTCTACTGGTTCTCCGAACCACCACGTGCCATCTCTACCGGATCGGGCGATCCGGTCCGAACCGGGAGCATTTCACCCCTGGCTTGGATCCATTGTTGTTGAACTTTGAAGTGGTAGAGACCCCACATCACCTTTCCCTCACTTAGTGCCCTGCAGATGAGTTGACATCCAAGATATCCCGAGGGTCCCAGACTAGAGGAGGTGATCTACCATGAATTTACAAAACTGGTTAAAGGTGAGGAAAAAGCTACCGCAAAGCCCGCAGGTATGCCTCCGTGTCAGTCTTACCTTTGGAGCAGTAGTTGTGTCTGTACAGGTAACTATCCTGAGGCTGTTGCTGCCACCTTACAATATAGTAGGACAGGTTGCCATTGGGGTAAGTGGGAGGGTTCCATTTCACAATCAGCTGTGAGGAAGAGTTGGAGGCCGAGATGACATCCAGAGGGACGGATGGCACTAGAAGAAAAGCAAGTCAACCATGGACCTTTTAATGTGTTTCTGCAAAGAACTTATCATGAACTGAAGTCCATCAAAAAAAAATAATAATAATAACATTCTATTTTCAGTGCATAGCACTCTCTTCCATTCTATTCTGGTGACATCCTTGAATAGATCCCAGAAACAAAGACCTGAGCATTTTATGGTCCCCAGGCCACATCTGGCCATTTGGCTGTCCCTCTCCGGACAGTGTGAGGTCAACTGGAAATTAGAAATCAAACGTAAATAAATGCACTGCAGGGGCGGGAGAAATAGTCTTCAACTTACAACTACAATTAGGACAGGGATTCCTGTGGCTAAGCAGGGAGGAAGTTCGGTGAGTTGTGCCTGATTTTTACAATCTTTTTTTTTTTTTTTTGGACACAGTTATTAAGCCAATTGCTGCAATTGTTAAGGGAATCTGGATAAGTATCCAAATTTTGATCTCACGATCCCAGGGATGTTGGAAAAATCGCGTAACTTTGAAAAACGGACATCAGTCACATTTTTCAGTACCGTTATAACTGTGAATGATCGCTAAACTAACTGTTGTAAGTTGAGAGTTACCTGAACAGGGATTTTCCCAGCCAATCAAATGCTCAAGATTTTGTGCAGAGACTGAATATTTCAAAGCTACAGCCCGTGGCATCAGGGCTACACCAATTACCGTATTTTTTGGAGTGTAAGACGCACCTTCCCCCCTCCCCTAAAAGGGGGTGAAAATTTAGGTGCGTCTTATACACTGAATGTAGCCCCGCCCACCCACTGGCCCCCACCCTTTGGCCTCTGCCTCCTTGCAAGCAAACAGCAAGAAAAAAAACAGCTCCTTTCAGCTTCAGCACAGCCTAATTAGCACAAGTTGATTGGATCTGCCTCCCGACTCTCAGCTGATTTGCTCTCAGCTGTTTTGCGCAAGGCTCTGCTGCTTGGTGCAAAGAGGTAAATTGCTGGAGCAGATTTTTTTTTTTCCTTGTGCTAATCAAGCTATGCTGAAAACGAAAACGAAAATAAAGCAGGCTGTTTGCTGTAATGAGGCAAAATTGCTCAGAGGCAGAGGGAGATTTCTTTTTCTTCTTTTCCTCACCAAAAAAGGTAAGTGCTTCTTATACTCCGGTGCATCTTATATTCTGAAAAATACGGTAGCTTACTAAATCATCTAGTATCCAAAGGTATAAACTAGCAGGCTCAAAACCTAAATTTTGGAGAACAGCTCCAGCAATGAGAGATACACGAGAAAAATAAACCTTTGCCTTTTTGCTACCGATCAGAAAATAGAAACTCGGTTCACAACCGAACCACGTTCTGCTTTTTGATTTTGCAAAATTTGTCCTTTATATCTATATAGCCAACGCTACACCTAACCATATCGCAGCAGGCCTCAACCTTTTAGCATTAATTCGTGCAGTTGTTTTTCCAAAAACACTCAATAGAAGCCCCCCCCCTTTTTTTACATATCCCTGTTTGAATCCCATTCCAACTGGCCTCCTTGGCTCAGTTCGAACGGATAAACATCTATAATTCTGTCACCAAGGCAGATATTATATTCTAAGCCGCCTCGGAGTTTGCCAATTAGGTGGCATACGAATGACCTTAAGCAAATAAATAAATATTATTCCCACCCTCAGAAAGAACTTCATTCAAGATGATTAAATGCTGTGGGATATTTCCCTGGGTTGATTAATCGGACAATTATCACCTCTCCGCAGTGCCCAACTTTGGAGGCAATTAAATCCTGGCAGGCAGAAGTAGGCTACCAACAGTCATCAACTTTGGAAGGGTTTTTTTTTTTGATAGGCTAACCAGAAACAGAGATCCCAAATAAGCAAACTGAAAAGGACGAACGCCAAGAACAACTGTTCATCCATTAAAACCCTTTGCCACTGAAAATCAATTCCATATGATGGCGAGTGCGCCCTCTCATTTCCCCCCGTCTGCACCAAACACTCTCCAAATTCAGCATGGATGACTCAAAGAGGAGTCATAAAATCATTGGGCTAGAAGGGACCTTGGAGGATTTCTAATTCAATCTCCTGCTCCAAGGCAGGAGAACCTGATTGCATCCCAGACAAATGGCGGTCCACTCTTATCTTTGAAAGCTTCCAGGGAGGGGGTATTCACAACTCCATGAGGCAAGCTGTTCCACTGATTAATTGTTCTCGCTGTCAGGGAAGTTTCTCCTTAGTTCCAGGTTGGATCTCTCTTTGACAAGCTTCCACCAATTGCTTCTTGACCTGCCTTCAGATGTTTTGGAGAATAGGTCAACCCCCTTTTCCCTGTGAGAGACACTCAAAATACTGGAAGACAATTATCGTGTCCCCGTTAATCCTTATTTTCAATAGCAATAGCACTTAAGACTTATATACCGCTTCATAGTGCTTTACAGCCCTCTCAAAGCGGTTTACAGAGTCAGCCTCTTGCCCCCAACAATCTGGGTCCTCATTTTACCCACCTCGGAAGGAGGGAAGGCTGAGTCAACCTTGAGCCTGGTGAGATTTGAACTGCCACATTGCAGGCAGCCGGCAGGCAGCAGAAATAGCCTGCAGTACCGCACTCTAACCACTGCGCCACCGCGGCTCTTATAAACTAGGGATACCTTCTTCCCATAACCGTTCACTATATAGTTTAGCCTCCAGACTCCTTGTCATCTTAGTTGCTCTTCTCTGCACACTTTCTAGGGTCTTGGCATCTTTTTTGAATCGTGGTGACCAGAACTGAACGCAGCAATATTCCAGGTGAGGCCTGATTTATGCAATACTATCCTCCTATCAGTTTGCAAATGCAGGCAGTCCTTGACTTACGACCACAATTGAGCCCAAAATTTCCATTGCTTAGTGAGGCATTTGTTACCTGAATTTTGCCCCAATTTACGAACTTTCTTGCGATCGTCGTTAAGTGAATCGCTGCAATTGTTAAGTTAGTCACACGACTGTAAAATGAATCTGGCTTCCCCGTGGACTTGACTTATCGGGATGTGGCAAAAAGGGGATCACAAGATTTTGAGACACCACAATTGTCATAAATATGAGTCGGTTTCCAAGTGTCTGAATTTTGATCATGTGACCACGGGGATGCCGCAACGGTCATTAAGTGTGAAAAACTGTCCTAAGTCACTTTTTCCAGTGCCGCTGTAAGTTCAAATTGTCACTAAATGAACTGTTGTAATTCGAGGACTCCCTGTACTGGATAATGCCACTTCCAAGCCCATTGTTGAATGAACGATTGTAAGTGGAGTCTGTCTATACAGCCTCTGATGGAGCCTGCAAACTGCCACTGAGTCCTCATCAATCAAGAGGATTCATATTATTATTATTATTATTATTATTATTATTATTATTATTATTATTATTATATTTCTATACCGCCCCTCTCCCGAAGGACTCGGGGCGATGTACAGCCTATTAAAACAAAAAATATAGAAATATCAAAATTTAAAATTATTAAAAATATTACACAATTTTGGCCTGGATTAAAACCCCTAATTTAAAACTCCCAATTTAAAATAATTACATAGTTAGCCCTGCCTGGCGAAACAGTAGGGTCTTAAGGGCACAGCGAAACACACAGAGGTCGGAGATCTTGCGTATTTCCGGGAGCAGTTCGTTCCAAAGGGCAGGAGCTCCCACAGAGAAGGCTCTCCCCCTGGGTGTTGCCAGCTGACATTGCTTGGCCAATGGCACCCTGAGGAGTCACTCTCTGTGTGAGCGGACTGGCCGGTGGGAGGCTATTGGTGGCAGAAGTCGGTCTTGCAAGTACCCGGGTCCTAAGCCACAAGAGAAGGACCCCCCAAATGTGCAAAGTCTTTGGGTTGTCCTGTCTGGCCCTTCAGTGCCCCCCAATTCTGGAGTCACTCCAGTTTTGATAGCATTCATCATTCAGATTGATAAACCATGATGCTAATGCAAATGATTCTAAAACTCAATGGTTAATTTCCCCCCCCCTTTTTTTTTTTTACATCTACCACTACATTTTTCTTCCAAACTATGAATTTTGGAATTACACAAAGCTTGGATGAAGGATACATTGGAAAATGAGCTGCGTTTTCTGGCCATCTACTAGAAAAATCTGTGCAAAATTTCCCATCCCAATAAAAGATGGCAAGCTACAAATTGAAGCTACGGCACAGATTTATTAAGAACGTCCCACAAGGACTTCCTAGGAACAAAGCAGATTTATATCCTAGTATGTTTGCTTGTAGCCAAAAACTAATTATGCCAAAATACTTAAAGATTTATGGCTAGTTTAAAATTTCATAGAAGATATCATGAATCACTGTTCCAAATGCTGGAGTCCTCCTTGCCCAATCAAGGCCACCAGACAGAAACACAACTCATTTTTTTTAAAAAAAATTATCTTCACCAAGTCTAATGACTTCTTACCTGCAGCCTTCGTGCGGATGTAGACAATCTCACTCTTCGCTCCATGAGGGTGGTAGTTCTCCATCATAGTGAGCATGACGGCTTTGACGTAAATTGCATACTGGGTCCACGGTTTCAGCGGCTGCAGTAAAATCCCTGGATTGTCGTCCTTATTTGAGGGCAAGTCAACATCAACCATGTTCCAGCTGTTAGAACCACAGGCGTCCTGCCCGTCATATTCTGTCACGTTCTTGAAGGCTCTGGAATGGACAAGCAAGGGAGCTAAGACATATCCGTCTGATAAAACAGCTTAGAATAGAATAGAATAGAATAGAATAGAATAGAATAGAATGGAATGGAATGGAATGGAATGGAATGGAATGGAGTGGGGTGGGGTGGGGTGGGGTGGGGTGGGGTGGGGTGGGGTGGGGTGGGGTAGAGTAGAGTAGAGTAGAGTAGAGTAGAGTAGAAAATATGGACTGGACTGGACTGGAGTAGAGTAGAGTAGAATAGAAAATATGGAATGAAGTGGAATGGAATGGAATGGAATGGAATGGAATAGAATAGAATAGAATAGAATAGAATAGAATAGAATAGAATAGAATAGAATAGAATAGAATAGAATAGAATAGAAAATATGGAATGGAATGGAGTGGAGTAGAAAATATGGAGGGAAGTGGAGTGGAGTGGAGTGGAGTGGAGTGGAGTAGAATAGAATAGAATAGAATAGAATAGAATAGAATAGAATAGAATAGAATAGAATAGAATAGAATAGAATAGAATAGAATAGAAAATATGAAGTGGAGTAGAGTAGAAAAGAAATGGAATGGAATGGAATGGAATGGAATAGAATAGAATAGAATAGAATAAGGATATAGAAATAGAAATAGAAATAGAAATAGAAATAGAAATAGAAATAGAATAGGATAAAATAAAATAGAATAACTTCATTGTAACTTTGAATGTACACTAATTGGCATACATTAAAAATGAAATTTCGCTGCATAGAGCTTTTACAGGATCACCACCTCCAATTTTACACTACACAAACGTGACAAGATACATAAATAAATAAAAAATTATGCACATACCCACATATATTATATGACACAGAGAAACAACACAGTTTAGTTCAGATGCATACATGTTTATGGCGAGAAAAACCGAATCTTGCGAGTTTACCAGGTGGATGGCCTAGGGAACAAAGCTGTTACAGAATCTGGTAGTTCTGCTAGAAATACTTTGAAATACCCCCCCCAGAGGGGAACTCATTACTATTATGATCAGAATTGCTGAAAAGTGAAGGGCATTTCCCATCATTCCATGATGGGAAATAGCAATATCAGTTAGGCTTATATACAGCCCCACGGTGTTTTACAGCATTCTCTAGTCAGTTTACAATGTCAAGATATTGCTTCCAACAATCTGGGTCATTTTATCGATCTTAGAAGAATGGAAGTCTGAGTCAACCTTGATCCCTGTCAGGTCAGGATCAAACTCCAGACCTGTGGGCAGAAATGGCTAGAAAAAATAATAGAACAACCAATTGAAAGAAACATTCTTGTTAAGAATATTCACAAGAACATACACCGAAGAAATAAAATATCTGATTCTACATATCATAATATACGCACAAAATTGGAAACAGGAAAAGACACCAACAGACAAAGAAGTGATAGAAAAAGTTTTAGAATGTACCGAGATGGACAAATTAACAAAAGAAATTAAAGAAAAAGAAGGAGCAGATTATTATATAATTTGGAATAAATGGTATGAATGGCTTGAGTCTAGAAATAAAGAATAATAAATACAGGGAAGAATTTAAAAGTATAAATTATGTATATAATAAATGTATAGAAATGTAAAAAAAAATAAGGTTATTAGTGTTAGAAAATACAACGTAACCAAAGAAAAAGGGACAATGTAGAAAAGGAAATAGTAATAGAGATAAGGGAGGATAGACGCAAAACGGAACTTTTTTCAACACTGTTGAAAAAAGAGGAGATATTTATATGTTGTATGTTATGTGATTGTTATAATGTGTCATAATAAAATATTATTAAAATTAAAAAAAAAGAAGAAGGATGGAAGGCTGAGTCAACCTTGATCCCTGTCAGGTCAGGATCGAACTCCAGACCTGCAGGCAGAGTAACCCTAACCCTAACCCTAACCCCTGATATAGTACATCTGGAAGCTGCAAAGGCTGGTTAATACTGCTAAAAACACATACACATCTTCACTTTGTCTGGAGTAATCATCTAGTTCTGGATACTCACGCTTCTTTGTAATAGACGGTGAAGCTAATCAAATCTCTGTAATCTTTAGGCCGATACTGTTCCCATGTCAGTTTGATCCGATTTTTCATCGTAGTGTTAGAAACGAATTTCAGGATGTGACTTTCACCTGAAACACAAAAGCAGCACGCTTGGCTGAATTGCCACTAACACACACACAGCTGATCCAGATTTGATACGGGAGGCAGCTATTTCAAGATCAAGGTGTCAGGCCCGGAAGAGAAGGTCCATTTAAACTGATTTATTGCTACTTGTGCCTATGCACAGGAATCTTCTCAACTAGGGCTTAGCACCAGTGGTGAAATCCAAATTTTTTTACTACTGGTTCTGTGGGCGTGGCTTGGTGGGCATGGCAGGAGAAGGATACTGCAAAATCTCTATTCCCACCCCACTCCAGCAGAAGGATACTGCAAAATCCCCATTCCCTCCCCACTTCTGGGGCCAACCAGAGGTGATATTTGCAGGTTCTCCAAACTACTCAAAATTTCCGCTATTGGTTCTCCAGAACCTGTCAGAACCTGCTGGATTTCACCCCTAGTTAGCACCTGCTTGGAGTTAGTTTGAATTCAAGGGGTGGGGTGGGGTTGGGGATTTAGTTCATTTGTGGCTACGAAGGGATTCTAAGCCAATTCCTCTTTTAATTCCACCCCCAGGTTCTGCCATTCCTTCCCCTACACAGGGTTGTTTCTTTTTTTTAAAAAAAAACATAATATATGTCATGCAAAATGTACCATCAAGGAAGCACTTTTAATTTCATTTTTTTTCCCCAAAAGCAAATAGTAAACAACAGGAAGCGTTTCACAACGTTTTGAGCAAGAAAAATTGTCACACCATCCAGCAAATGGCACAGTCTGACGTTTTACGTAACAACATTTGAACCTTGAAAGGACGGTATTTTGTTTTTCTGAGCTTTTTTTCTTACATCCACAGGGGGAAAAAAACCAGGTGATTTAATCTTTCCTAGGCACAATAGATTTCTGCAACCCTTCCCCCCCCCCCTCCTGTCGAGTGTCAGCGTGTAGTGTTTGTTTGGCGGAGCACAGGTGGTTCCAGAGGAGGCTGACACCTCAATTTTAGCCAAAGCCCGTTAGCCGATCTAACTTCACACAGACTGGCTTTAATGGGGCTGAATCTGTTTTCAAAAGCCAAGTCGGGTCTTCCTATCTTCAAAAGCTATCCGATTGAAAAGAAGTTTGAATAGTTGTTTGTTTTGTAGATTGTGGTTGTTTGTTTTTAGAGAAGCTTAATTCTTGGCTTGGGAATCCAGCATACAATTGGATTTTTCAGTTGCTTTTTTGTTTGGATACAACACTTTGCCAAATGTTTCAACCCGCTTCCATCCTGCACACATTTTAAAGTCCATGTAGACAAATAAGCTTTTTTTCTCCCTTTTTTTTCTTTTTGGAAGAATAATAAAGAAACAAGTGAAACCTAGCCCAGACCTTGATGGTAACATAGGAGAGACGGGCCAAAGCTTTTACAACATCTCCAAAGCTGACAAATGGATGTGGGTGATGCCCCTTTGGTGTGAATACATGTCAACATGTGTATTTGGGAAACGGATCCCAGTTCCATACGCGGAGGGGAAAAAAGAGGGAAAATTCTTTACAAAAACAACATATCTATTTTGGATGCCAGAGATGGAGAGGAGACCATTTCCATAGCCTGCTCACCAATCACCGATCAGATGCGTGCAGGATGTGCATTGAACGAGCACATTGTTTCTACAAATGAGGATAAGGCGTTGATTTTTTTGTTTTCAGGTTCTTCTAAAGAAGCTAGTTTTCTGAGCCCCACATCTGACTTCCAAATAACTCCCATCTATTTTTTCTAATTGAAGGACTACCGGGTTTCCCCGAAAATAAGACCCTGTCTTATATTTTTTTTTTTGAACCCTGAAATAAGTGCTTGGCCTTATTTTCAGGGAGGTCTTATTATTTTGGGGTGCGTAGAGGAAACCAGAGGAAATGGTGGGGACTGGCTGTGCATAAAAGCCTGATTGGGCTTATTATCAGGGGAGGTCTTATTTTTGGGGAAATAGGGTATGTGCAAAATGTTGGGAGCGCAAATTAAGAGTGCCATGGGCTTCCATCAGCCGTTCTGTAGGGCAAGTATAAAAGGATACCATTGATGGAAAGACTTTGTTCTGGCGGCTCAGGAGAGGTAGAGAGTGTGGGTCACATCCTCCTTAGATGTTCCTTTTACACAGAGATTAGGGGGAAAAAACATATTCTGTCAATAATTGCTAGGTATTCTGGCCGCTCCGATACTACCTATCTTCAGTGGCTGCTTAAGGACAAAAAGTCCATAACTACAGCGCAGGTGGCCAGATTCTGCACAGCCGCACTGGGGATTCGTCACAAACCCATGTCTTCTCCACCGTAGTTATGTTACATAACAAATGTGGCAAACCCTTTGCACTGCTTAAGTCCTTTCCCTTTTAGCGTTGAACCTACAACAGGCCGCACAGTTTATAGATTGTAATTTTAGTATCAATCATTGGCATCCTTCAGTCTCAAGAGACTATGGTATCGTGCTCTGGAAAGAGGTCCTAAAACAGCATCTAGTGTGACTCAAAAGGCCAATTCAAGAGTGGCCATCCCTTCCACACTGAGGACATACATTCTGTCCCCTGCCCAGCCCCCAGATTTCGCTGGTTCCGGGACTGCCTCTTTGCCTCAAGCGTCTCTTCGAATTGGAGAAGGCCATGCTGCGTCTTTAGCCTCCAAGCTGAACGATCGGAGGCCAAGGTTTGCCAGTTGTTAATGTCCATTCCCAGGGCCTTTAGGTCCCTCTTGCAGATATCCTTATATTGCAGCTGTGGTCTCCCTCTGAGGTGCTTTCCCTGCACTAATTCTCCATCCAGGAGAACTTTCGGAATCCGACCATCAGCCATTCTCATGACATGCCCCAGCCAGCGTAGACATCGCTGTTTCAATAGTGTATACATGTTATGAATTCCAGCACGTTCCAAGACTGCGCTATGTGGAACTTTGTCCTGCCAGGTGATGCCAAGAATTCATCGGGGACAGCCCATATGAAAGGTGTTCAAAAAATTGACATCTTTCAACACCTTTCAATTTTAGTATAGTTATATACTATATGTATATATATATATACTATATGTATAATTGACAGACTGGATTTTATTATAGATTTTAGTTGCTATTTATTATCCTATACTAGAATTTTTAATTGTGCATTTACTAAGCGTTTTTATTTGTTCTGGTCTCTGGTCCAAGACTGTAATAAACTGATCGACTGAATTAAAAGAGTGACTAAAAACTCACACCATCAATGAAAACCATCAGTGAGCTGTTGGACAGCATTACTTGGTCTGTTGTGTGGATGTTTGGGTGGTTTAGGGGTGGGGAATTTGTGGTGGGTGGGTGGGAGTGTGTTTGGGGATTGTTATGTGTGTTGGACCTGGTCTTTGGGTGTTAAGTGAATTTTGTTCAGAGGTGGGTTTCAGCAGGTTCTGACCAGTTCTGGAGAACCGGTAGTAAAAATTCTGACTGGCCCCGCCCCCATCTATTCTCTGCCTCCCGAGTCTCAGGTGATTGGGAGGAAATGGGGAATTTGCAGTAAAAAGATCCCTGGAGTGGGGGGGGGGGGGGGGAGATTTTACAGTATCCTTCCACTGCCACGCCCACCAAGCCACACCTACAGAACCGGTAGTAAAAAATTTTGAAACCCACCACTTTCGTTGTATGGGTATACTGTGTATACACGTACAATGACAATAAAGTTATTATTATTATTATTAAAAGATACAACAGGAAAAAGTCCTCAACATCCCAAACTCCCGCCATTTAAATGCCTTAGTTTCTATTTTGGGTTTTTTTTTCCATTTGACTTCTTAGTTGTTAGTTGAACAGAAACTTTTTGTGGAATGGGTGAAAGAGAAAAAAAAACGTTATTGATTAGGGATATGGAGCAATCCAGAACTGGAATGACTTGAGGAAACGGAGAAAGATGCTGAGGACTAAATGCTCCAAATAACCTTTTTCCATTTCAAGTCTGAATCACTACAAACCTCCTGTTATTTAAGGTCAGGGGAAAAAAAAAACCATCTTCCATTTCTGGTTATTCCACCCCAACACAATAATATCCTCACGTACAGGATGCTTTTTCCCCGTTGTTCCTCGGGTTGATGTCGCCTTTACTTTGTCGATCTTTGGTTCCCGTCACCTCCTCCATTTGGTAAATCTCCGAAACACACAATTTAGGGTTAAAAGCAAAGTACATCTTCCCTTCTTTGATGGTCAGGTTATGATGGCTCCAGTCCCACAGTTGCTGCAAGTTTTGGTTGTCCAGCACATAAAACGAATAATTCCTAAAAAGGAAATGTTTGGAAGAAGAAAAAAATCAGTCCATGTAAACAAAAGGCACAGATTTTTCATTCTGCTTGGGGTGCCCTTAACAAAATTTGCACGATGACCGAAACCTTAGATTTGATTTTAAAAAAAGAATGGCAGCTACGGAACATCTCATGCAAAGTGTTAAAAGAAGCAAAGCCATCCCTAAGAACCTCAGCGGTGGTGATAACGGACCTAAGAGGTCTCCAGGTTGTAAGTTGGAAACTGTCGTTGCTTTTAAGGCTGAAGAAGTGACAAACTTCTTCAGCCTTAAACAATCTTCAGCCCTTGTTGGTTTCAGCTCCGTCTTCTCCAGAACCAGAAATCCTTTAAAAGAAAGAAAACTCTAGAAAGAGCACAAAGAAGAGCAATAAGAACGATTAAGGGTCTGGAGGTTAAACCATACGATGAACGATTGAGGGACGTCTAATCTAACAAAGAGAAGGATAAGGGGCAGTGGTGGGTTGCTACCGGTTCTTGCGATGCTCTCAGTGGTGGCAGAGCGGCAAAAAGCTGTTTAAACTCTTGCCGCGGCGCTTCAAAGGGCCGCCCTACAGCTGATCAGCGGTAAAAGGCAGTGTGGTGGTAGATCAGTGCACTCCAAAAACAAATGGGTAGACCGCTACGGCTCTGCAAGCAGTTAAAAGCGTGGTAGACCAGTACCTCTGCTAAATCCTAAAGAATTGTTTGACACATGACCATCAAACCACGCCCACAAAATAAGCCACGCCCACAGAACCGGTAGTAAAAAAATTTTAGAACCCACCCCTGATAAGGGTGATATGATAGCTATCTTCTGGTACTTGAGGGGCCGTCACAGAGAAGAGGGGGTCAACCTATTTTCCAAAGCACCAGAGGACAGGACAAGAAGCGGTGCGTGGAAGCCCTTTAAAGAGAGATCTAACCTAGAACTAAGGAGAAATTTCCTGAGTTGCAAGTCCACAGGACTTAAAGTTGCCGAGACTGGACACGCTTGTGGTAGGCTATTCTATCAATCTAGTCTGCTGATCGACAGGGCCAAAACTACATTTCATTTCTATCAGGGTGGGTTCTAAATTTTTTTACTACCGGTTGTGTGGGCGTGGCTTATTTTGTGGGCGTGGTTTGATGGTCATGTGACAATTCTTTAGGATTTAGCAGAGGTACTGGTCTACCAGGCTTTTAACTGCTTGCAGAGCTGTACTGGTCTACCCATTTGGAGGCACCGGTCTACTCATTTGTTTTTGGAGGCACCGGTCTACTCATTTGTTTTTCGAGTGCATTGGTCTACCACCACACTGCCTTTTAACACTGATCAGCTGTAGGGCGGCCCTTTGAAGCCCCGGGGCAAGAGTTTAAACAGTTTTTTTCCTTCTAGCCGATCAGCTGGGACTCGGGAGGCAACGAATAAATTGGGGGCGGGGCCAAATAAAAGGTAAGAATAATGCAAGGGGGGGGCAGCTCCCGAACATGGAGAACCGGTTCGGTGACGTCATATCGTCACCGCTACCGGCTCGGCCGAACCGGGCCGAACCGTGAGGAACCCACCACGGATTTCTATCCCACTTTTAATGTAATTTTAATTAATATGTATGATCACAACTACCACCACCGATCATATTTAGTAGCTTTCCTCTGTGAAGCATTAACAAATTTAATTTGGTAACCGTTTTGGAGGTCCCAGGTCATGCGCAGATGGCGCTTTTACCGAGCAAAACATTGCAAGGGGGTTCTGGGAGTTGAAGTCCACCCATCTTCAAGCTACCAAGGTTGAGAAACACTGACTTAGACAGTGAGGACAATCGATCAGTGGAACAGCTTGCCTCCAGAAGTTGTGGGTGCTCCATCACTGGAGGTTTTCAAAAAGAAACTGGACAATCGTTTGTCCGGAATGCTACAGGACCTCCTGCTTCAGTAGTGGGTTGGATTAGAACAGGGGTCAGCAACCTGCGGAGGTACATGTGGCTCTTTCACCTCTCTGCTGCGGCTCCCTGTCACTCAAACTATATGTCACAACCACCGATGTGTGACACCTGGTTTATTGAGGTTTTCAATCCGCCGGTAGGCCAACCATAGATAAATCCAAAAAAAGAAAAGTTTCAGAAGAAAACAGAACGTTTAGTTCAACTACATATGCTAGTTTTGTGGCCGCTCAAGAAATAGTCAGGCACAGGAAGGGTTTTGTGGCTCCCGGTGTTTTTTTTTTTTTCTGTGGGAAAGGAGTCCAAATGGCTCTTTGAGTGCTTAAGGTTGCAGACCCCTGGATTAGAAGACTTTCAACCTCCCTCCCAACCCTATTATTCTATATTCTGTGGTTTAAGAGACAAGAGGGACTTTTTCCAGGGTGGAAGGAAGCAACACTGCCTTTTACAACATACATTCCATCACTCAGCTTGATTTACCATTGGACAATGATACGAGTGTAGTAACACCTAGAGTTGCCTTGTGGTAAGGTGGGTGGCCAAGACATTAATTAATTAATTAAATAAATAAATAAATAAATAAATAAATAAATAAATAAATAAATAAATCAGTTGGAAACCTTTTAAATCACTTTGGAATATGAAGAGGTCCAATCATATTTTAAGAAGAGACCGGGCAGCCGCTTGTCTGGGTTTCCTGCTTCATCAGCAGGGGGTTGGGGGGGTTGGGCTAGAAGACCTCCAAGGTCCCTCCTCAACCCTATGATCAGTGGTGAAATGTAAAATTTGTTAGTACCGGTTCTGTGGCGTGGCTTGGTGGTGGGGGGTTAATATGACTGGGTGGGCGTGGCCAACTTTTTTTTTTTTTTTTACTTTTAAAACCATTTTTTCTACAACCTCTTTGGCTGAAGAGATTGTAAAAAAAAAATGCTTTTAAAGCCTCTGACGATCCAAGCTGACTTGCCTGATTGGCAGAGGCTTTTTTTCCTTTTAAAAACATTTTTTCTATAACCTCTTTGGTGGAAGAGGTTGCAGAAAAAAATGCTTTGAAAAGCCTCTGACGATCCCAGCTGAGCTGTGGGATCATCAGAGGCGCTTTTTTTTTAACTTTTAAAAGAACTTTTTCAGCCGAAGAGGTTGTAGAAAAAAAATGCTTTTAAAAATAAAAAAAAAAGCCTCTGATGATCGCGCGGCTCAGCTGGGCAATGGGAGAGGGAGAGGCAGGGATTTTTGCTACCGATTCTCCGAACCACCCGCCTCCATCGCTACCGGATCGTGCGATCCGGTTCAAACCGGGAGCATTTCACCCCTGCCTACAATTCTATGGTTCTATGGCTTGAGAGACAAGAGGAACTTTCCAGGGTGGAAGAAAGCAACGACTGCCCTTTACAACATATATTCCATCACTCTCTGGAATTTTAAGAATGCAAAGCTGACCAAATCACAGCCGGAAGAGGGAGGGACGGGAGGGGGGAAAAACCGAGGTTGAGAATCTACCCTCATCCTGTAAGAGAATCCTTTCAGGCCAGATAAATCGGACACAATGAGGGCTGGTCTCATGACCTTGCCCCGGCCTTGTTCAAACAGTTTCCACCCCCACCCCAATCAAATTCCTGTTTATTAACTAGTGATGCAACCGGTATCTGAAAAGAAGGGTTTCGCTTGGAGGTAAAGAGAAGCAGAGAAAGCGTCCCAAGAAAAACATGGCAGGATGAAGGTCAGAATGCTGCTCCCCTCCCGTTAAGTCTGATGACCACCACGACTTTTCCCCAGCTGTACGTCCTTCAAAAATGATGTAACTCCGTTCTTTTAAGTACAGGTAGTCCCCAACTTACGACAGTTCATTTAGTGACCATTCGAAGTTACAACAGCGCTGAAAAAAATGTGACTTAGGATCGTTTTTGCCCAATTACGACTGCTGGCAGAATGCCCCTGGTCACGTGATCAAAATCCAGATGCTTGGCCACTGGTTCATATTTATGACGGTGGCAGGGTCCTGGGATCAGCTTTGGTGACTTGACCAGCAAAATTCACTTAACAATTGTCTCACTTAGCAACAAAAAAAGTTTGGGCTCCCTTGTGGTTGTAAGTCAAGGACAACTTGTCCCTGCCTTTCTCTATCTTGGTGTCTTCTCAGAGGTATCTGAAATGGAAGTCTACCATCCAGTAGGCCTGGCAAAGGAAGAAGATGGGTGTTGTAACCCAATAGTCTTCAGAAGGCCACTGAATTGGGAGGGAAGAGTGAAAACAACATGAAGTCAAATGCTTACTCTGTGTTAAAGAACACAAGACACCTTATCCCCAAAAAAACAGGACCATCCTTTCAGGTCAGTTGAGCAAACACAAGATGGCAAATCCAGTTTTGACCAGGACGACAAGTGAAAACATTTCATAGACATCTTAACACACCCAAAGTTCACCCTTTGGTTGAAATTTTCCGTAGATGATTTTCAGGCAGAGCTGCTGAACCATCCCCAAGAGGACAACAAAGGGGGGGAAAAAATCTAGTAACCTTCCTGATTCAGGAATCCTGAAACCAAGGGCCATATTTGAAGGAGGAGCAGAACATATAAAAACGGAAAGTTCCAGAGTTGTTATTCAATGCCGTGAAGCTGAAGAAGGGAGAGGTGGAGGGACCAGGTTTCCAAGGTGACCATGACATGGTCTTCAGCTTATGTATTAAGACAGTGTTTCTCAACCTTGGGAACTTGAAGATGTGTGGACTTCAACTCCCAGAATTCCCCAGCCAGCCAGGAGTTGAAGTCCACACATCTTCAAGTTCCCAAGATTGAGAAACACTGTATTCTCTAACAAGAACTTCCAAGAACCACTTGTCCGACAATGTTATGTTCAACGACATGACTTCTTATATAAGAAACAGGCTACTCTTACCCTTCCAGTTGTTCCTCTCCGTTGATATATCGCAGGTTCTTCAAAAACGACAAGGACACCAAAGCATGAGAATGCCGGATCTTCACATATCCGGTCACCGTTTCTATCAACCCCATGAAGTCCTCCAGCTCAGAGGCGATATTGTCTGCAGTGGGGGAGAAAAAATCGAAGACAGGAAGAGGTGATAAATCTTCCTAGTTTCGAGATTTTTCTTTGCACCACAATTAGCTTCATTGGCTTAAGAGAGGCCTTCTGAAAATGTCAACTCTTTGCTGTACAACACACCTAGGCAAGCCAGGCAGCCGGAATGCCAAACTAAATGCCACTTCAATTTAATCTAGTTAATTTTTCAGCCGGTCCAATGGCCGTCCGCCTCCCTTGAACGTTGGCTGCTAATGCCAGCATCGCATTCTGAGCTTTCAACAGCTGATGTTTTGGCAAGTTTCTCTTGGGCAGTTGTAAATCTAAGCCTTCAGGAAGCCACAGCTCCTGTGATGTTCAGTGACAGATGTAAACGTTACTGCTAGCCAAAACTGTCCCATTGAGGAGAACCTCAACTCATGCCTCAAGATAGCCTGACCATTCTAGGCAAGATAAGTGAGTGTTTTTCTTCCTCCACGAATGGAAAGCTCAAAACAAATGCCCATCATTATCTTCTCAGACGCCTCTGGAAACTCAGGACAAGAAGTCACAGATGGAAGTCCCAAAAGTGCTTTTCAAAAGGCAACTGGAGTTTCTTGGGTTTTTTTTTTTTCTCCTTTAAAAAGGGGCATTGGTCTTATCTGATACACTCCTTCTTGTTGGGTGGAGATAGCTTTTGATTCAGTCCAATCAGCTAACGGACGAAGTCAACCCATTCCTGGATGCTATCTCCACCACAATGGAGAACGTTTCGCTTCTCATCCAAGCATCTTTTTCGCTTTCTGAAGACAACTGGAGAAGATTCTCAGATGAGAAGCGAAACCTTTTCAAGAAAAAAAACTAAGGAAGTTCCGCTGCCTTTTGAAAAGCATCGTTGGCACAACTGTGACCTGGATGATTGAGAATCTCCATAGCCATTTAACAAACGGAAGCCGATCAAAGAAAAGATCCAATCTGGAATTAAGGAGACAGCGAGAACAATTATTCAGTGGAATGGCTTCCCTCCAGAAATTGCGTGTGCTCGATCTTCGGAGGTTTCAGGAAGAGACTGGACAACCAGAGTGTTGTCTAGAACAGAGTTCCCCAACTGTTCTGGGTTGGTGGCCCGGAGCAAGGGGACGGGGAAAAGAGGGGATGATTTTGTTGGAGAGGCAGGTGCATGCGTGTGCCAGGGATGTTGGCGGTGATGCTTGCACAAGAGGGGCCACAAGTGCTTGCACTGAGGCTCATGTGAGTGGGGCTGGACTGCCCATGCTTGTGGTGACACGCAAGTAGGGCCATGCACACACGCAAACGCAGGTGCACTGGCTAGCTGCTCACATGGCCCAGTTGCAATTAGGCCACAGTCCAGTAGTGGGCAGTGGCTCACAGGCTGGAGACCCCTGATCTAGAATGTTATAGGGCAGTGATGGCGAACCAGTGATGCGCACGTGTCTGGGCTGAAACCCAGAAGAGGAGTTGCCCATGCGCGTGCTGGAAAATGAACTTCCAGTTTTCAGCGCACGCATGTGCACCAGCCAGCTAGTCTTCCAGTTACTGGCACGCATGCGTGCACGATGATCAACTGGCTGACACGCATTCTCACGCTGGAAAACAGCTCATCCAGTTTCCGGCACTGCTGCACACATGAAGGCCAGTTTATTGCTGCACGCACGTACGTGCCAGAAACCCAGAAGAGGAATGGTCGACGCTGCACGTGCCAGGCAACATGGCTCCGCATGCCACTTTGGGCACGCGTGCCATAGGTTCGCCATCACGGTTATAGGGTCTCCTGGTTGAACAGGAGTTGGACTAGAAAGCCTTCAAGCCTCTTCCAACTTTGTTATTCTGTAATATCCTTTTCCTGTTAATTCACATTGTTTAATAAATTAGAAGTAGATTGTCCCTGATAACAGCAGGGTCTACTTAACTATTGGCATTGTTTCCTGATTGCTATTTGTACCCTGACTATCATTAAGTGTTGTACCTTATGATTCTTGACGAATGTCTCTTTTCTTTTATGTACACTGAGAGCGTATGCACCAAGACAAATTCCTTATGTGCCCAATCACACTTGGCCAATAAAAAAAAAACCTCTATTCTAAATTCTATCTATGGCATAGAAACCAGGAGCAAACTGAGGTTCAAAGCTAACATTTCCTCGAGGTGCGTTTGCATGCAATAATAGGTCAGAACTCTTTAGCCTTCTCCCTTAGTCAAGAAGACTCTTATTATTCATATTTAACGCTCGCTCGTCCCTGCATATTTTCCCTACTTAATGGGCCTGGCTGGCTCGAGAACAAAGTCGGTGCTGTATCATGATATAGCGAACTATTAACTTTGCCTTGTCCTCCTCCGAAAAAGCCAGAGTCAAAAAGGCCAAAATGAAGAAGGGTTAAAGGGAACAAGCCGAAGGACCTGTTCACACATGCCATCAAGCAAGCCATAATTGGAAGTGTCTCAACCTCTTAGTCCAGAGGTCTTCAAACTTGGCCGTTTTAAGACTTTTGGACTTCAACTCCCAGAATTCTCCAGCCAGCATAGATTCCAACTTTGTTATTCTGCAATATCCTTTTCCTGTTAAGTCACATTGTTTAATAAATTAGAAGTAGATTGTCCCTGATAAAGCTAGAAGGTCCCTGAAGTGTCTAGACCTCTTAGTCCAGAGGTCTTCAAACTTGGCCGCTTTAAGACTTGTGGACTTCAACTCCCAGAATTCTCCAGCCAGCATAGCTATGCTGGCTGGAGAATTCTGGGAGTTGAAGTCCACAAGTCTTAAAGCGGCCAAGTTTGAAGACCTCTCTCTTAGTCCTTTCTGCTTCCAAAAGTGAAAAAACCAACCAGCATCAACTCACTCATTGTCCGTTCTCAACTGAGCAAGCCGAGCCTGAGTGCTTGTGTGATATACAATCCTTTTCCGTCGAATAAAGTTTCGACCGAGATTAAACCATCCGAGGGGCCTCTTTGGGGAAATCGGAACAAACTCATAATAAACGGGAGGCGGCCCATGGGGGGAATGTTTACAGCAGGGAGCTGAACAGAGAGGAGACATTCCTTCCAGCCTCTTAAAAAGGATCAGCCTGTTTCTTCAAGGACTAAGTTCTTTTGAGGAATTCAGGCATTTTAAGTTTCCCAGAAACTTTCGCTACAGCACTGAACTTCAAAGAAAATCCGAACGGTGTTATTTCTGAGTGGGTTCAGGTGACTCAAGCCAACAAGAATTCCTTCTTTTTGCTGACTTTGCAACGAGGCCCAATTTCTAAGCAAGAACCTTATCTCAGAAAGTCTACGGAGGTTCTCGGTCATCCAGGACACGGGCGTCCCAAAGGTGCTTTTTTTCCAAGAGGCAACTGGACTTTCTGGCGTTTCTTTGAAGACGTTTCGCTTCTCAACCAAGAAGCTTCTCTAGAACTGAAGAAGTTTCTTGGATGAGAAGGGAAACGACTTCGAAGACGTTCGGGAGGCTGCCTTGTAAAATGTCTGAAGGTATCATAAGAAAGCAGCCACAAGGCTGCTTGACTTAAAACAGGAGACGATAACAGGGGGTCCCCAAAGCAGGGGCAGAGACAACTGCGTGACGTTTGTGGGGTTCTAACTGATGAAATGGGGGCGTTATCAGCCTTCAAATCAAATGAATGTTCTCCTTCTTCAGGTTGCGCCAACTGTGTTCCTTCTGAGGGAGGGAGGGATGGGGAGGAAGGAAGGTAGGAAAGAAAAGGGCAGAGAAGGGCAGAGAAGGGCAGGGGGTTGGGAGGGATGGGAAAGAAAGAGGGAGGGAGGGAGGAAGAGAGAGAGAGAAGAGGAGGAGGGGGAAGGGAAGAAGGAAGGAAGGACAGAAGGAAGGAAGGATAAGGGCAGAGAAGGGAAGGGATGGGAAGGAGGTTGGAGGGATGGGAAGGAAGGAAGGAAGGAAGGAAGGAAGGAAGGAAGGAAGGAAGGAAGGAAGGAAGGAAGGGAGGGACAGGACAGGGAAGGGAAGGGATGGGAAGGGGGTTGGGAGGGATGGGAAGGAAGGAGGGAGGGAGGGAGGGAGAGCTAGAGAGAGAGAAGAGGAGAAGGGGAAGGGAAGAAGAAAGGAAGGAGGGAGGGAGGGAGGGAGGGAGAGAGGGAGGGAGGAAGGAAGGGAAAGGGCAGGGAAGGAGGTTGGGAGGGATGGGAAGGAAGGGAAAGGAAGAGAGGGAGGGAAGAAAGAGAAAAAAGGAAGGAAGGACGGAAGGAAGGAAGGAAGGAAGGAAGGAAGGAAGGAAGGAAGGAAGGAAGGAAGAAAGAAAGAAAGAAAGAAAGAAAGAAAGAAAGAAAGAAAGAAAGAAAGAAAGAAAGGGACAGTTGGAATTTTCCCAGAAGGTGACTCATCACTCTGACAAATCATTAACTGAACACTCATTTTCTGTTAAGACATGTACTAGACATGGCCAACTCAGCCCTGAGAAATACCAAGGTGGGAAGTCTGGTGCCAGGGTTTGAAGAGAGCATCATGTAGACTGCAGAGAAATATTTGCCACTGGGCAAATCATTAGATTCACTGATGTGCCACCCAACACGAGGGAGACAATACAAATTTAGAAAACCCCTAAACCTTATCAAGACTACCAGTAAGCCCCCTTCTCTCTTTCCTCCCGGAACTCTGATGCCTGCTGCAATGCTACCTTGGGAATTCGTTGGGATTACCTGCGGAAAACCTCTCCTGTGAAACACAAGGTGTTTTCCATGGGAAGTGAAAAGCATTCTCCAAAGCTGGTACTTTATTCTTTTAAAAAGAACTTAAATTTGTTTTGTTGTTTTGAAAAAAAACCCAACGTATTTTTAACTACTGAGTAGCCAAAGAGAAAAGGACAATTACAATTGATCATGAATGAAATGCAGGGTTGACATATCTAACATACTCTGCCGTTTATTTAAATATGTCTGTCTTGCAGCTTCAGAATGTCCCCTCCAGGCATCATGTATGCATTTTAACACGCTTCCCATGTGTTCCAGAGTGGAGTGAGAGCAGTTGGGGAAACCATAAAACTCCATCCATGGTTTCTTTAGCACAATGTGCACCCTCGCACATACGTGCTAGTCGTTCCCAACTCTAGGGGGCAGTGCTCACTTCCGTTTCAAAGCCGAAGAGCCAGCACTGTCCGAAGACGTCTCCATGGTCATGTGGCCGGCCTGACTCAACGCCAAAGGTGCACGGAACACTGTTACCTTCCCACCAAAGGTGGTCCCCATTTTTCCACTTGCATTTTTTACCTGCTTTCGAACTTCTAGGTTGGCAGAAGCTGGGACAAGTAACGGGAGCTCACCCCGTTAAGCAGCACCAGGGATTCGAACCGCTGAACTGCCGACCTTTCGATCGACAAGCTCAGTGTCTTAGCCGCTGAGCCACCGCGTCCCCTCACCAACTCTTTACGCTCTCCCACTCCAGTGTAAACTTACTCCCACGGCGGATGTTGATAAGAAGGTTCCCTCTAATTTCGGTGCATCCCTGGAGCGTCTGTGCCGAGGTGACAGAGTCGATCATCATGATTTTGTCATCTGCGCACACTTTGGGGCAGGGTCCCTCACAAGGGCTGCAAAACATGCTGGTAAAAGACAAAGGATAGGAAGAGATGAGCATGAATGACCCTTTCAAGAGCCATGGTGGCGCGGTGGTTAGAATGCAGTATTGCAGGCTAATTCTGCCAGCTGCCAGCAGTTCGATCCTGATCAGCTCAAGGTTGATTCCATCCTTCCGAGGTCGGTAAAATAAAGACCCAGATTGTTGGGGACAATATGCTGACCCTGTAAACCGCTTAGAGAGGGATGTAAAGCACTGTGAAGCGGTATATAAGTCTTATTGCTATTGCTGTTGCTATGCTATCCTGGCAGGATCTTTTACGCCAGCACACCTCAGTCTAAAGAGCGCTTCTTGCAACATTGTTTGTTAGGTTCTAACTTGCAGCTGGTGAAATGGATTGCTAAATTTGCTATAAAATTGATGGAAAAAAGGACAAAGTTGGTGCAGGAAAATGGGGTAGGACTGCAGAAAAGAGCATTTGACTTAATAATGTAATTCTAATAGTAGTTTTAAGACCGATCGGGTAGATGCAAGGGTGACATTGTAATATAATTTTAATCATATTTAATTTGTATCTCAAATTATTGTATTCTTTTCTGATTTCATTTTAGACTGTATTTTACTCTAATTTTATAGGAATATAAAATAGGATTTAAATTTTAAATTGTGTTTTATTCCTATTCCAATTTCATTTTAAATTGTTTCTGCCAAATTTTTGTAGTAATTGTTTCTGGAGCTCTGCACTTTTGATATGGCCCAAGGGCTAATCAATAAATAAAGACTAAGACTAAGACTAAGACTAAGACTAAGACTAAGACTAAGACTAAGACTAAGACTAAGACTAAGACTAAGACTAAGACTAAGACTAAGACTAAGCTATCCTGTCCTGTCCTGTCCTGTCCTGTCCTATCCCTATCCTTATCCTTATCCGTATCCCTATCCCTATCCCTATCCCTTTTCTATTGCCATGGTAGCTCAGTGATTAGAATGCAGTACTGCAGGCTCCTTCTGCTGACTGCCGGCTGCCTGCAATTTGGCAGTTCGAATCTCACCAGGCTCAAGGTTGACTCAGCCTTCCATCCTTCCGAGGTCAGTAAAATGAGGACCCGGATTATTGGGGGACAATATGCTGACTCTGAAAAACCGCTTAGAGAGGGCTGTAAAGCAGTACGAAGCGGTATATAAGTCTAGATGCTATTGCTATTCCCGAGGGGATCTTTCTAACAAAGTATGATTGGGCAACCCAACCTAGAGGTAAGGACATTTCTTGAGAGTGAGAAAAATTAATCCATGGAATAAGCTTGCTGCTTGAAATTGTGGGTGTTCCATTTCTGGAGGTTTTTAAGAAAAAAACTGAACAACCATTTGTCCGGGATGGTGTAAGGTATCCTGCCTTGGGCAAAGGGTTGGTTTAGATTAGAAGACCTCCAAAGTCCCTTCCAGGCCTAAGATTCTATGGTTTATTAAGTACCTTTGGATACAAGATACCCATAACAGAATGGATGTGTTCAGGGGTGAAATGCTCCCGGTTCGGACCGGGTCACCCGATCCAGTAGCAATGGCGGCAGGTGGTTTGGAGAACCGGTAGCAAAAATACCTGCGCCCCCCACCACCACCACGCCAGCTGAGCCACGCGATCATCAGAGGCTTTGTTTTTTTTTACTTTTAAAAGCATTTTTTTCTACAACCTCTTCGGCTGAAAAAGTTCTTTTAAAAGTTAAAAAAAAAGCGCCTCTGATGATCCCGCAGCTCAGCTGGGATCGTCAGAGGCTTTTCAAAGCATTTTTTTCTGCAACCTCTTCTGCTGAAGAGGTGGTAAAAAAAATGCTCTGAAAAACCTCTGACGATCCCAGCTGAGTTGTCAGCTGGGATCGTCAGAGGCTTTTTTTTAAAAAAAAGCCTCTGCCGATCAGGCAAGTCAGCTGGGATCGTCAGAGGCTTTTCAAAGCATTTTTTCTGCAACCTTTTCGGCCGAAGTGGTTGTAGAAAAAATGCTTTGAAAAGTTAAAAAAAAAAAAAAAGTTGGCCACGCCCACCCAGTCACATTACCCCCCCCTCCCACCAAGCCACGCCCACAGAACCGGTAGTAATAAATTTTACATTTCACCCCTGGATATGTTTCATATCTTTTCTGCAAGATCATATTTGAAACATCTCTGGAAGTGAGTTTAAATTGGATCCATTTGGTCATTCAACTTGTCTCCCAGAGTTGTGGATGCTCCACCACTGAAGGCCTTCAAGAAAAAATTGGATAGTCATTTGTCCAGGAGAACAATAGCACTTTAGACTTATATACCGCTTCACAGTGCTTCACAGCCCTCTCTAGGCAGTTTACAGAGTCAGCATTTGGTCCCCCCCCCCCCCCCCCCCAATCTGGGTCCTCAGAAGAATGGAAGGCTCAGAATTGAATTCTTGGAAGTACAAGTAATGCAACAGAAGTAGTCCTTTACTTACAATCACAATTGAGCCCAAAATATCTGCTGCTAAGCGAGACATTTATCAGTGAATTTTGTCCTATTTTACAAGCTTTCTTGCCACTGTTGTTAAGTGAACCGCTGAGGTTGTTAAGTTAGTAATGCAGGTTTTTAAGTGAATCTGATTTCCTCAATTGATTTTGTTTGTCAGAAGGTTACAAAAAGTGGTCACGTGTCCTCAGGTCTCTACAACCATCATAAATATGAATCAGTTGCCAAGCGTCTGAATTTTGATTACCTGATTCTATATTGCACAACACATCCAGATTTCTCTTTGTGTTGCCTTTGTAATGCACTGACAAATTTGGCTCGAATTTAGCGTGCAAGCCACAAGGACAAGATTGATCTTTCTTTCTTTCTTTCTTTCTTTCTTTCTTTCTTTCTTTCTTTCTTTCTTTCTTTCTCTCTCTCTCCTTCCTTCCTTCCTTCCCTTTCTCTCTCCCCCTCCCCCCTCTGTCAGCTGATTCCCGGCTGAGTCACATGGTATCTTTGCAATCCAGTGGCTCCCATGATACTTTACATGAATTTACAAGATCATATTTCAAATGCTTCAGCACAAGACACTGTTGATACACGCCAGAAACTTTTGAGAATGCACACTAAGAATTTTTGGTCCTTCGGTTTGCAAGTGATGGGTGTGCGATCCAGGGAGACTGGAGCAGGAAAACACACTCGAGCACACACACGGACACAAATGCCACAAGCACACTGGCTATCATTCCCTCTTTTCCGTCCATCTTTTTTTCCATTTGGATAAAATAAACACCTGGCCCTCTATTTTGTTTTTTTAATGAGTGCTTTTAATTGCTTGAAAACACAAGTGGCCAGATAGTAGCGGAGGAAAAACGTTTCCAGGTAAACATTCGCTTTCCAGCTGGGGGGCAGAGATCACTGCTTTGCACCTGTATGTAAACTAGAAATTCTTCGGCAGGAAAAAAAGGAGAGGTGTGTTTGGACAGCTTCACACAAAACAAGGGACGCCAGACGTCATCAGCAGGCTCAACTCAACCCAAATAAAAAGGCACTGTCCAGGTCATTAAAAACAATTTAAAAATCCCCGCAGGGAATTCTCCCTCTGCAGAAGAAATATTTCCTTTTTAATTACCCCTGGATCAGGAATGCCGACGGTTCTTAATCAGGCAGCCGATAAAAGCAGATTCGGCACTTATTTCATTTCGGCAGTGCAACAACAATCAATTCTTGGATAGACTGGCGGATAAGTTCAGACTGAAGCCGCACCGGCAAATTTTCAAACAAAACCCCGCGAAAAAAATGTGCCACCCGTGGATAAGCTGAAAAGTTCATGTGTTTTGATTTTCTGCAGGAGGCACGTTTTTCATTGGCGTTTTGGTTAAAAGTTGGATGGTCTATTTTTCACAGATCTGTGAGCGTATACGGCAGGGTGACAAACTCAAGGCCTGCGGGCTGCCTGAGGCCCGCGATGTGGTTGGATCTGGCCCGCCGGGCCGTCCTGGGAAATGTAAGGGGCTGGCCTAGTCTACCCACGTCCAGTGGTGAAATTCAGCCGGATCTATCCAGCTCGCACGATCCGATAGGATCCGGAGGCTCCGCCCACCCGCCCGGATGTCATCATGTCTCATTTTTGACCTTCTGTATGTGAGCGCACGCGTGCAAGTGCTCACATTTGCGATCCAGTAGCAAAAGTAAGTGCATTTTACCCCTGCCCGTGTCACTTTGGCCCGGTCTACCCAGTGCAAAGAGGAAACATGCCAGCAGTTTGGGGAGTAGTGTCAAGCTGGCCCTGCCCATCCAGTTGGCCACACCCACCCAGTTGGCCACGCCCCCACCAGCCCCCCCCCCCCCCGAGGTCAACCACAGCCCTGATGCGTCCCTCAATGAAATTGAGTTTGACACCCCTGATATACAGGATACAGGTACTCCTCGGCTCATCTGGTTGATGAAAATTTTGTAACCAGAATCTTCCAGAAATCCTATCTTTTATTTCCCTGGGAACAGCAGTTCAGGATTCACTAATTCAGTAATCTCTGTCGATTTCACAGGACGTAACTTCAGCAAATTACAGTCCTCGACTTACAGACATTTGTTTAGTGACCTACGAAGTTACAACGGCACTGGGAAAAAAAGTAACTTACGACCATTTTTCACACTTGTGACTGTTGCAGCGATCAAAATTCGGGCACTTTGCAACTGATTCACATTTACAATGATGGCAGTGTCCCAGGGTCATGCGATCCCCTTTTGCGACGAGCAAAATCAATGGGGAAATCAGATGCACTTAATAACCGTCTTACTAACTTAACGACTGTAGTGACTCTCTTTTAACAACTGTGGCTAGAAAGATTGTAAAATGGGGCAAAATTCACTCAACAACTGTCTCACTCAACAACAGAGGGTTTGGGCTCAATTGTGGACATAAATCAAGGACTGCCTGTATTTGAAACATTCTTAGAGGCCCCCATGAAGGGTTCAGACTCTTTCTCACCCCCACCGGCAAGAAAAAAAAAAATCAAAGCCACTTGCCCAGTGGTGAAATCCAATTTTTTTTACTACTGGTTCTGTGGGCGTGGCTTGGTGGGTTTGGTGTGGCTTGGTGGGCGTGGCAGGGGAAGGATACTGCAAAATCCCCATTCCCACCCCACTTCAGGGGAAGGATACTGCAAAATCCCCATTCCCTCCCCACTCCTGGGGGAAGGATATTGCAAAATCTCCATTCCCACCCCACTCCAGGGAAAGGATACTGCAAAATCCATTCTCTCCCCACTCCTGGGGGGAAGGATATTGCAAAATCTCCATTCCCACCCCTCTCCTGAAGGAAGGATATTGCAAAATCTCCATTCCCACCCCACTCCAGGGGAAGGATACTGCAAAATCCCCATTCCTTCCCCACTCCAGGGGAAGGATACTGCAAAATCCCCATTCCTTCCCCAATCCTGGGGGAAGGATCTTGCAAAATCTCCATTCCCACCCCCTTCCAGGGGAAGGATACTGCAAAATCCCCATTCCCACTCCACTCCAGGGGAAGGATACTGCAAAATCCCCATTCCTTCCCCACTCCTGGGGGAAGGATCTTGCAAAATCTCCATTCCCACCCCCTTCCAGGGGAAGCATACTGCAAAATCCCCATTCCCACCCCACTCCAGGGGAAGGGTACTGCAAAATCCCCATTCCCTCCCCACTCCAGGGGGAAGGATACTGCAAAATCCCCATTCCCTCCCCACTCCAGGTGGAAGGATACTGCAAAATCCCCATTCCCACTCCATTCTGGGGCCAGCTGGAGGTGGCATTTGCCGGTTCTCTGAACTACTCAAAATTTCCACTACTGGTTCTCCAGAACCTGTCAGAACCTGCTGGATTTCACCCCTGCAACTTGCCCTTTCTGTGTGTAAACACAAGCGTTCCCCATTACCTTTGGGTATCGTTGCGCACAAATCCTGGGGGACACTCTTGTACACACTCATCGTCATGGATCACAAAGCTCTCATATTCCCCAAGTAGATCCGAGGAAGGGATCCGGGAACAGTTCTCCTTGGTAATGCAACGCCAGCCCTCAAACTTGTAGGTGTTGGGTGGGCAGGTAGGAACACAGGTGCCATCGTGGTAGTAGTTGCGACAAGCCACACAGGCCGAGCTGTTGTGGGGTGAGGTGCAGCTGCCCAAGCATTCAGGGTGACAACATTCATTCTGGTCTGTACAAGCATGTTTGCCACAGGAACTGGGACAGGCTGGAAAGAGAGAGAACAGAGCAGGAGGCATGAAAAGACTTAAATCTTAAATTGGAAGGAAGGGAAGACCAACAGTTGACATGATTTTAGCAATAGCAGTAGCACTTAGACTTATATACCGCTTCACAGTGCTTTGCAGCCCTCTCTAAGTAGGTTTACAGAGTCAGCATATTTGCCCCAGCAACAATCTGGGTCCTCATTTTACCCACCTCGGAAGGATGGAAGGCTGAGTCAATCTTGAGCCAGTCAGAATCGAACTCCTGGCAGTGGGCAGTCAGCCTGCAATACTGCATTCTAAACACTGCGCCACCCAGGTAGACAGACAGACAGACAGACACCAATAGCACTAGCTCTTTGACTTATATAGGAATAGCACTTAGACTTATATACCGCTTTACAGTGCTTCACAGCCCTCTCTAAGCGGTTTACAGAGTCAGCCTCTTGCCCCCAACAATCTGGGTCCTCATTTTATTTATTTATTTATTTATTATATTTCTATACCGCCTTTCTCCCGTAGGACTCAAGGCGGTGTACAGTCAAGAAAAATATAGACACACAAACATCATAAAATTGCTAATTAAAATTATTACTTAGTTTGGTCAATTAAATAAAACCCAGAATTAGATAACATTTAAAAAATCATTCACATGTTCGTATGTTTAGCCCCGCCTGTTTTACCGACCTCGGAAGGATGGAAGGCTGAGTCAATATTGAGCCGGTTAGGATCGAACTCCTGGCAGTGAGCATAAGTTAGCCTGCCCTACTGCATTCTGACCACCAGGGCTCTTAAACTTGGCTAAAGTTCATCAGTTTCCATTTGGCTCCTCTTGCCATCAAAGGTTTCCCAAAACTAGACTTTTAACAAGGTGTTAACTGCAAAAGGAACCCAATCATAAGGTTGATTCTGGTCACAAAATCTGGAGGGTTAGGAAAAGCAATGGAAATCTCACCAGAACACTTTATGGCAATAACTCAACATGTGCACTAAGAATGGCTGATTGAAGAAGAGTTGATGCCTTTGAACTGTGATGCTAGAGTGGGTTACTGAGTATACCATGCACAGCCAGGGTAACTAACCGAGGTGTTTAAATTGTATAAAACCAAAACATCACTAGAAGGTGATGAGGTAAGAGCCTGAGTGGCGCAGGAGTCTAATGCCTCCTAAGGCAGCATTTAACATCCAGCTGCCTGCAATTACTGCGAGTTCAATTCTCACCAGGCTCAAGGTTGACTCAGCCTTCCGTCCTTTCTAAGGTAGGTAAATTGAGGACCCAGTTGTGGGGGCAATAAGCTGACTTTGTATAAATATACAAAAGTATGAAGGCTATTGCTTAGCACATTGTAAGCCGCTCTGAGTCTCCGGAGAAGGGTGGCATATAAATCAAATTTTAAAAAAAGGTAAAATCATAAGATCACGTATGATTTACTTCGGCCATATCAATTCATTGGAGAAGGCAATGATAACTAGGAATGGTTAGGGAAACAATAAATAACAGGCAAGCAAAGAGGAATTTTGCTTTGCAGGAATTGGGTATGTCTAGTTTAGATTACATTACATTAACAGAGTTGGAAGGGACCTTGTAGGTCATCTAGTCCAACCCCGTCCAAGCAGGAGACCCTACACCATTTCTGATGAATGGCAGTCCAATCTCTTCATATGGCATGGTTTAGAAACACCGGTGTCCAGGGGAATGAAATATTTATCAAATCTGTAAACCACCAGTTTCATTCCGATGCATTGCAACTTACAATGATTGACATATCCACGGTGCGCCTAAAGCCACACACACAAAAAGTCACATATAAACTTCAAAATGCCCATATTATTTAAACGGCCACCTCGTCTTCTTTTTTACTTCCTCTTTTATCATTCCAGCTGTCGAGGGAATGACCTCATGCACAGGGTAATTGTCACCATCACATATTACCCCACTAAAGTAGTAACGCTATTACAGTAGTAAATCAAGGCAAGACCAGGTAAATTACAGGTAGTTTTCGGCCCACGACCACAACTGAGCCCAAAATTTCCACTGCAAGGCAGTTGAGTTTAATGAAAAGAAAGACTAGGGGTGACATGTTCCAATATCTAAGGGGCTGACATAAAGAAGAGGGGGTCAAGGTTTTCTCCAAAGCACCTGAAGGCAGGACAATGGATGGAAACTAATCAAGGAGAGAACCAAGCTAGAACTAAGGAGGAATTTCCTGACAGTTAGAACATCTCCAGAAGTTGTGGATGCTCCATCACCGGAGGTTTTTAAGAAAAGATTGGACAACCATGAAATGGTATAGGGTCTCCTGTTTGAGCAGGGGTTGGACTAGAAGACCTCCAAGGTCCCTTCCAACTCTGTTATTTGGTTAAAGAACATGCTGGCTTGATCACATCAAATCTGATACCAAGTTGAACATCCAACAATTAAAAGAAACTGTGCTTGACAGGGTAACATGGAGAATATTTGCCTATAAGATCGCCAAGAGTTGGGCACAACTAAATAGTTAAAACAACAACAAAAGATTAAGTACATTTGAAGATTATGGGATTACAACTGTGTAACCGAAGCACGTTTAATTACAATTTGCTGCATCAATCAAGTTAATTAATGATATAGCCTCTCAACCACTCCTAGAATGTCCGTAATAGTTTCACCATAGAAAATGCAAGATATATCTCAAACAGCCAATGCAACAGAGGAATAAACTCACACCTAGCCGATAAATCAAGGATAAACAAAATATCTTAGTGTAATCTTGTGATGTATTTGGTAATAGGTGCAAGATCAAGCAAGCTATTACTACAGCTAATGGGCAAGCCCAGACAGCCCTTAGGACTGTGATGGCGAACCTGTGGCACACGGAGCCATATCTGTGGGCACGCGAGCGTTGCCCTAGTTCAGCACCAGGGCACCTGCGCGCACTGACCAGCTGATTTTCGGGCCTTCCGGGCCCACTGGAAGTTGGGAAACAAGCCATTTCCGGCCTCCGGAGGGCCTCCGGGGAGGTGGGTAAGGCCGTTTTCGCCCTCCCCAGGCTCCTAGAAAGCCTCTGGAGTCTGGGGACGGCGAAAAACAGGCCTACTGGGTCCACCGTGCCATCACGGGCCAAAAGTGTGGGGAGAGTGTGTGGGGGGTCGCATGCACATGCGTGGGGGGGCGGGGCATGGGGTGACATTGAATTATGGGTGTGGGCACACACGCACGCGACCCCCCCCCATGCTTTTGGCACGTGACGGCAAAAAGGTTAGCCATCACTGCCTTAGGATAATCAGATGCTAACCAACAATATCTTCAAGAACCTGAAAACATATTTTTAATAATCAGTCCAGAATTTAAAACTACTATCCTTTGAAGGTCCATGTTTAAAAAGTTGGATCCCAATTGATACAGCAACCAAAGCTAATAAAAACACACTCGCTTTTATCTTGAACATCCAAAAGCAATAAGGACTCCAGCATCTTCCAGAAGCTGCTTATGTGGTCCTCAAAGCCCTTCTTTCTCCTCCCCAAAACCCCCCTTCATTCTATCATTGATTATATTGCCTAATTTAGGGCTGTCAAACTCGTGACCCGTGGGCCGGATGTGTCACGTGCTGGCCACACCCACGCCCAGTTTAGTGAAGGGGGGAAAGTCCCAATATGTCATGTGACGACGCTGTGATGACGCGAGTTTGATACCCCTTGCTTAGTTGGGATAACAAAGCATCTACAAGAAAACGACCAAGCTCAGAGACATCATGGGCCCCAGTCCCCCTCCCTTCTACCACTGATGTTATTACCTAGTTGGGTAATGAAACGTTTGCAAGAAAACCACCCAGCTCAGTGCGCACCAACGACCCCACAGTTCAATCCTGAGCTGCAAATATTCTCTTCTACTGATGCTTTCTGGCCTGCTTGGTTTTTTTTCAGCTACTTATCCCAGAGATGCCAAAGACTGAATAAAATATGGGAATAAAAGTCTTAGGAATTTTATGCCTATGAAACATGCGCTCTACCGCAAAACTATGTTTGCTCATGACAACAAAAGAATCACCAGCCTCTTCCTGACCCTTCCCACCTTTGAGAAGCAGCAATGATTGTGATATTGCACCAACCTAGCTGCAAGTGGCTTCTGGCTTTTATTTTTATTTCAAGCTAAAAATACGCAATGGCCATTTCAATCAGAATAAAGTTGGAAGGGACCTCGGACGTCTCCTAGTCTCCAAGCAAGAAACCCTATACCGACTCAGGGCGGCTTACAATGCGCTAAGCAATTGCAATGCGTTTTCGCCCTCCCCAGGCTCCTAGAAAGCCTCTGGAGCCCAAGGAGCCGAAAAACAGGCCTACCGGGCCCACCGCATGCCAAAAGCCGGGGGGAGCACAGGGGGATCACACGTGCATGCACGGGGGGGGGGGGGGGGCAGGGCACGGGGGCGCATTGAATTATGGGTGTGTTCCCCCCTCTTTTGGCACGCAATGGCAAAAAGGTTAGCCATCACTGCCCTATACCATTTCAGAGAATCAGCTGTTCAGTCTCTTAAAGACCTCCAGGGATGGAAGCACCCACAACTTCTTGTGGCAAGCTGTTCCACTGGTTTAATTATCCTCGTCATTAGGAAGTTTCTCCTTCATTCCAGGTTGCTTCTCTCCTTGATTAGTTTCCATCCACTGTTTCTTTATCCTGCCCCTCTGGTGCTTTGGACAATAAGTTGACCCCCTCCCCTCCCTCTCCTTTCCAGAAAGGGTTTCCAGAATCATCTGGAGCAAGTGGCCGAAATAGTGAGCTGGTAGGAGCTCCGCATCGCAAGAACTCTCTTTGCTCAGACGCCAGACTTGTTTCGCCTCCAAGCGAGATGAGCCTCATTCAATGCCTGTAAATATTAGAAGTCTCCAAGGCTATTAAGAGATTTTATTTTTCAGTAACTCCACAGACAGTAAGCCTTGGAAGCAGATGGAGGACTCCCACCCCCACCCCCACCGTCAGTGCCAAAACTTAAGATTTAGCATGATAATGAGATTTCCCCTTTACACAAGGATATCAGACAAAGCCATTGCCTCTGAAGGGCTCTGCTCACCATACCTAAGGAATATTACAGGTTTGCCATGTGCATTTTATTAAATAAAGAATAAGAAACGGACAGGGCTTTTGAATGATGGATCGCTCCCAAATTCATCTGTAGCCAACTGGCAAAGAGACCCCTCGAACTAGAAAAGACACAGCTACATAGCTACGTTTGTTTATTATTATTATTATTATTATTATTATTATTATTATTATTATTATTATTTTAATTAATTTGATTTATATGCCGCCCTTCTCCGGAGAAGACTCAGGGCGGCTTACAATGCATTAAGCAATAGCCTTCATACTTTTGTATATTTATACAAAGTCAGCTTATTGCCCCCACAATCCAGGTCCTCATTTTACCTACCTTAGAAAGGATGGAAGGCTGAGTCAACCTTGAGCCTGGCGAGATTCAAACCTGCAGTAATTGCAGGCAGCTGGTCTTAATAACAGAGTGCTTTAGACCACTGTACTACCAAGGCTCTTGCCTTGGTAGTATAGTATTGATTGATTGATTGGTTGGTTGGTTGGTTGGTTGGTTGGTTGGTTAGTTCAATTTATATGCTGCCTTCTTCCGGAGACTCAGGGGGGCTTATAATGCAGTAAGCAATAGCCTTCATACTTTTGTATATACCTGTTTAGTAGGGCTTTCGGGCCTCCCTAAGCGGTGTTCTTTTTTATACAAAGTCAGCTTATTGCCCCCACAATCCGGGTCCTCATTTTACCTACCTCGGAAGGATGAAAGGCTGAGTCAACCTGAGCCTGGTGAGATTTGAACTTGCAGTAATTGCAGGCAGCTGGTGCTACTTAACAGCACTTTAGTCTGCTGCGCCACCAAGGCTCTTTAAGTGGGAATTGGGTTGTTTTCTGGAAAGTCCACAAACTGGGTCGAATTCATAAATATTTCCAGCACAAAACTACCTACCCCACCCCACCCCGAGTTCAAAACAGCGATGACAACTTTCGATTAGGCTTCAAGTCTTACCAGATATGTTCTGACACTGACGCATCCATTCCCCCACAAGTGCTTCCAAGCATCAGAAGTCCTAATGATCATTAGGACATTTAGATTAAAACAACCTAATCTAATCTCATCGGAAAGTAATCGAGGAGAGAAGCAGCCTAGAAAGGAGGAAAAACGATGAGAATAATCAACCAGTGGAATGGCTGGGCTTCAGAAGTTGTGGGTAATTACTGGAGGCTTTCAAGAAGAGACTGGACAGCCACTTGTCTGAAATGGTATAGGACTGTGATGGTTGAACCTATGGCATGTGTGCCACAGCTGGCACACAAGGCCTTCTCTGTGGGCACGCAAGCTGTCGCCCAGCTCAGCTCCACTGCGCACGCGCTTCCCAGCTGATTTTCGGGATGCACAGGGGGCAGGAGATGCGTGCATGCACGGGGGGTGGGGGGAATACAGCGGAGTGCAGCGCGTGCGTTCCGGAAGTGCAGAAATGGGCCCTCCGGAAGGACTCCAGAGCCTGAGGGAGGCAGTGTTTGTTTGTTTGTTTGTTTGTTTGTCGCATTTTTATGCCGCCCAACTCCCGAGGGACTCTGCCCTCCTGGAGGCGATTTTTGCCCTCCTGGAGTCTCGGGGAAAGCCTCCAGAGCCTGGGGAGGGCGGAAAATGGGCCTTCCAGAAGTACTGGAAGTGCGGAAACGGGCCCATTTCTGGCCTCCGGAGGGCCTCCAGAGCCCAGAGGAGGCCGTTTTCGCCCTCTCGGAGGCTCAAAGAAAGTCTCCGGAGCCTGGGGAGGACAAAAACGCCTCCCCCCCACCATGGTGCAAGTTACAAAAATTTTTGAATCCCACCCCTCGTGCACATGGGAGGGGACTGGGGGGCACGTGTGCATGTGCCAGGGGCAGGGGGGTTGTGCGCGCATGCATTGGGGGGGGCATATTGCATTATGGGTGCTGGCACATGAAGAGAAAAAGCGTGTGCACACTTTTGGCACACGAAGAGGAAAAGGTTAGCCATCACTGGTATAGGATCTCCTGCTCGAGCAGGTGGTTGGACTAGATGACCTCCAAGGTCCCTTCCAATTCTGTTATTCTGCATTCTATGAATCACACTTCCTTTTTTCCTAGGGCTGAAACAGTGACTAGCCTAAGAGCACCTAGCTAGATATGTGCCTAACACAGCACTAGAACTCACCCTGATTTCTAGCCTGCTGCCTTAACCACTATTCCAAATTGGCTCAAATCATTGCAATTGTTCAGTTAGTAACCTGGTCATTAAGTGAATCCAGCTTCCCCCCTCCACCCTCCCCATTGACGGTGCTTGTCGGAAGGTCACAGAAGGGGGTCACATGGCCTTGGGACGCAGCTAGTCATAAATATGAACCAGCTGCCAAGCGTGCAAATTTGGATCCCATGACCATGGGGATGCTGCAAAGTTCATAAGTCAGGGCCGCCGTAACTTTGAGGACTACCCATAATGCTGGTGCTCTGCTTTGCAGACAGCTGTTTCCTGCTGCCAGCTTCTGCCTAGTTATTCATACCACCCCAAGCGATGACTTTGAGAGGGAGAATCTTGGGGGAAAGTTGATTCAAGTGACACTTCAGAAACGATAAATCTAACAAGAGCCAGACACACACACAGAAAAATGCTGACAAAGAAAAACACCATTTGCTGAAGGCTAAGTGCAACCTTTTCCAGTAAACAAGTGCAAGCATTCAATTTTCTCAGCGCCAAAAGACAACGGGCAGGACACTAAAAGGTTAACTACCATATTTCCCCCAAAATAAGAACGGGCCTTATATTAATTTTTGCTCCGAAAGACCCTAAACCCAGGGGTATCAAACTCGATTTCATTGAGGGCCGCATAAGGGTTATGTTTGACATAAGGGAAAGGGGGCGTGGCCAGGGTGGGCGTAGACAGCTTGACGTCACTTGTGTTGGGGGGGCGCCTGTGGGGGGCCAAGCATTCTGCCAGCGAAAACGGGCTCCCGAGCTCCGTTTTCGGTTGCAACGGCCTCCTGCAATCCTCCGCCCGCGGTCCTCCTGAGCTCCATTTTTTCCTAGCAGCAGCCCCGGGGCCAGTCCTTCGCTGTTTCCAGGGCAGCCCCGCGGGCCATATCTAAGCACATCACGTCCCAGATGCGGCCCGTAGGCCTTGAGTTTCACACCCCTGCCCTAACCCCTAACCCTAGTTTAAAAACTGCAGCGGTTCGCTTAGCAACTGTGGCCAAGAAAAGTTGTCAAATGGGGCAAAACTCACTTAACGACCGACTTGTTTAGTGGTGGGAATTTCGGGCTCGGTTGGGGTCATAAATCGAGGACTTGGTGGTGCTGCGAACTAAAGTGCTCTTAAGTAGCACTTAGCTGCCAGCTGCCTGCAATTACTGCAAGTTCAAATCTCACCAGGCTCAAGGTTGACTCAGCCTTCCATCCTTCCGAGGTAGGTAAAATGAGGACCCAGATTGTGGGGGCAATAAGCTGACTTTGTATAAAAAGAATACCACTTGGGGGCCCCCGAAAGCCCTACTAAGCAGGTATATACAAAAGTATGAAGGCTATTGCTTAATGCATTGTAAGCCGCCCCGAGTCTCCGGAGAAGGGCAGCATATAAATCAAACCAATAAATAAATAAATAAATAGATAGATAGATAGACTGCTTGTCATTGAAAATGCTAGCCTTAATTTGGATCAGCTGGTGGTGCTTCCTGCTCCTAAAACGAAGTGATTAAGGAGCCCATCAGGTGAATTAAACTCTCCGCTGGAGAGGGTGAGTTTCTGGCAAGGAGAGGGCACTGGCTCTGCCAAGACTGGCATTGTGCCAATCACAGGTGGGCAGCACAAGTTGCCAAATATGTGATTTTTCTTTTTTTAAAAAAAGAGTACTGGTAAAGTACTGGTTCACCATTTAGTGAACATCCAAAGTTTCAACGGGACTGAACAAAATGACTTCTAAGCTGCATTAACAGGGATAGAATCAAGATCACGTGAAGTGTTAGTACCGCTTTATAAGGCCTTGGTAAGGCCACACTTGGAATACGACATCCAGTTTTGGTCGCCACGATGTAAAACAAATGTTGTGACTCTAGAAAGAGTGCAGGGAAGAGCAACAAAGATGATTAGGGGACTGGAGGCTAAAACATATGAAGAACGGTTGCGGGACCTGGGTATGTCTGGTTTAATGAAAGGAAGGACTAGGGGAGACATGATGGCAGAGTTCCAATATCTCAGGGGTTGCCTCAAAGAAGAGGGAGTCAAACATTTTCCAAAGCACCTGAGGGTAGAACAAGAAGCAATGGGTGGAAACTAATCAAGGAGAGAAGCAACCTAGAACTAAGGAGAAATTTCCTGACACTTAGAACAATGAATCAGTGGAACAACTTGCCTCCAGAAGTTGTGAATGCTCCAACACTGGAAGGTTTTAAGATGATGTTGGATAACCATTTGTCTGAAGTGGTGTAGGATTTCCTGCCTAAGCAGCGGGTTGGACTAGAAGACCTCCAAGGTCCCTTCTAATTCTGTTTCTATCCCACTTCAAAGCCTGTCATGGGATTCTTTAACACCTCTCTTCTACTGAAAATCACTAGGACACACACGTCCTTTGTAGTAAAATAATTGATTACTTATGACCGTTTTTCACCGTTGCAGCATTCCCCATGGTCATGTGATCAAAAATTCAGCCGCTTGGCAACTGACTCACATTTATGATGGTTGCAGAGTCCCGGGGGGGGGGGGGAGGGAGTGTCACGTGATCGATCCCCTTTTGCGATCTTCGGACGAGCAAAGTCAATACGGAGGTCGGATTCCCTTAACTACCAACCATGTGACTCACTGAACCACTGCAGTGATTCTCTTAACAACAGAGGCACGAAAGGTTGCAAAATGGAGCAAAGGTCCCTTTAAAAATGTCTCGCTTAACGACGGTGATTTTGGGCTCAATTGAGGTCGTAAAGTCGAGGACTATCCCGTAATGAAAACCCAAGCTGGTTCCTTATTTTGTTATTCAAGTCTCGTCCTAAACTTAACAAGGAGAGAAGCAACCTTGGAACGAAGGAGAAACTTCCTAACAGTCAGAACGAGTAACCAGTGGAACAGCTTGCCACCAGAAGTTGTGAGTTCTCCAACACTGGTGGTTTTTAAGAGGAGACTGGACAGTCACTTGTCTGGGGTGGTATGGGAGTCTCCTGTTTGAGCATGGGGTTGGACTAGAAGACCTCCAAGCTCCCTTCCAACTCAGTTATTCTGTTAATGGTCACTAAATGAATGGTTGTAAGTCAAGGATTATTTAAATAAATAATGGTCCATTTGATGTTAGTTTTGTTTTCTTTTAGTTTCTTGGCATCATACTGAATTCAAATTAAAATTATGAGGAAAAGATAGATAAAACAGAGCTGGGATAAGTTGTGTTATTTTAATGTGTTTATATATTAGAACAACCAATTAACCAATTTCACTTTAGCTGAAGTCAAGAGCACACAAATCCTGTTTGTACACCTTCTTTGCTTCTTTGCAAGCAGAAATTCCCATTCGCCCTTTTTTGCAAGTACGATATTCATAAAAATACAAAAGTTAAAATATTCCTGCATAAAAATCTCATTTGGATTTAACAGACTTTCTGCTTTGAGGGACCATCCTTCCCTCCATTAGTCCATTAAATTGAGGGTTTTTAGCTAATGTATTTCAATTCCAGATCCTGTTTACACTTGTAACGAAACTAAGGCAAAATAGATAAATATGTAAATCATTTCCACTCAAGCCCAAAATAAAAACAACAGTGCATGTGACTACAGAGCTTTGTGCAAATAAATGCCTCATATAAAGTTTTTTTTTAAATCATACTCTGGATTCTTGTGAATCCATAATCTGGCACACGTTGCTTGGCACAAGCAGTTCCTAAAAATAGTATTTCCATCAAAATTTCAGAGGAGAAAAAAAAAAGCATGTTTCTTGTTTGCCTCTAACCTATGATCCCTAATTTTTAGGAAGAAGAGGAAAGACTCAAATGAGGATTGCAAGAAGAGATAGATCCACAAAAGATGCTGACAATCTACTTTTTATCGGGGGGGTTTTCAGCAGAAACCCCCTCCCATTAAAAATAAAAACATATGTTTTATAGATGGCACTTCTCGCCCTCAAGGTTGGCAAAGATGTTTGAGGATATGTCGGTTAAATGTTGGAAATGCCATCAGATTCCTGGTTCATACTATCACATGTGGAGGACATGCCCAAAAGCAAAAAAATATTGGAAATACATAGGTAAAGGAAAAGGTTCCCCTCGCACATACATGTCGTTCCTGACTCTAGGGGGTGGTGCTCATCTCCGTTTCAAAGCCGAAGAGCCAGCGCTGTCCGAAGACGTCTCCGTGATCATGTGGCCGGCATGACTAAACGCCAAAGGTGCACGGAACGCTGTTCCCTTCCCACGAAAGATGGTCCCTATTTTTCTACTTGCATTTTTTATGTGCTTTCAAACTGCTAGGTTGGCAGAAGCTGTGACAACTTACGGGAGCTCACCCCGTTACGCGGCACGAGGGATTTGAACCGCTGAACTGCCGACCTTTCGGTCGACAAGCTCAGCGTCTTAGCCACTGAGCCATGTGGTGGACATGCTCAAAAGCAAAAAAAATATTGGACAAAAATACATACATGGTTGGAAAAAAATGATAAAGCAACGTATTGATTTAAAACCAGAAATATTTCTGTTGGGTATTCTACCAGATAATTATAATAAGGGGAATACATATTTGAGTGTACATGTATTAACTGCAGCCAGAATTGTATTTGCACAACACTGGAAAAGTGAAGAGATCCCAACATGAGGATGTGATTAGAAAAATACTAGAATGGGCAGAAATGAATAGATTAACACTTGCAATTAAGGAAAAGGAACAAACTGAATATTTTATGATATGGGATTTATTTTATCAATGGTTAGATAACAAAAACAGAAGTTAGAAACATGGAAATATAAGGAAAAGATTAATGAAATAAGGGAGATTTGTTAAAACAGAGAAGTAAATATTATGATTATTATTTTTATTATTATAGAATTAATATCAATATAAGGAATATTGCTTTATACATTACGATTACTATCTTTCAAACTATTTATACCCAGACAACACACTGTTGAATTGAAAATGAAACTTTGACATGTTAAAAAATAAAAAACTTTATGCCAAAAAAAAAAAATTAGAAGTGTTTTTCCTGCAACTTCTAAAAAGAAAATAGCTCACCCATTTGAAATAGATTGGGAAGAAACTCCTTCTGGTTTAATTCACCCAAACAGAGGATTCACACTTTCTTGCTACAAACCACAACAAATTCATATTCTGGGGGTTTTGTATTTTGGAGGGGAGGTGCACTCAAGGACACACTAAACCACACACTCGATTTATTTGGGGTGGTGTTTCTTGTTGGTTTGTTTTGATTTTTTTTTAAAGTAGGCACAAAAAAAAAAATAGTTCAGTTGCCAGGCCAATCCACGCTCTCCCACGTAAACAGCTCCTTTCGGTGTTAAAATGCTGAGTTTGTGTTTTGCAGAATGTTTTCTCCCTGTTCCCGCAGCCTGAAAGACTCTATTTCAAACTCTCTTCCTGCCTGGGGAGGAAAATACAGGTAGTCCTTGACTTACAACAATTCATTTAGCAACCATTCAAAGTTACGACAGCTCTGGAAAAAAAGGGACTCGTGACCGTTTTTCATATTTTCAACCTTGGTCGTAAATGTGAAAAACAGCCGTAAGTCACTTTTTTTTCAGTGCTACTGTTATTTCAAATGGTCACTAAGTGAGCTCTTGTAACTCCAGGACTACCTGTATCATCATCCTCTTTTAACGACCCCATAATCCCTTGCAGGGTGAAGTCTGGGCAACTGAATGGAGCTGAGTGTTTACTGGTCGGATGCCTTTCCTGTCGTCAATGCCGACTTTTTTTTCCAGCAGATATATTTCCAGTGTGCCCAGAGAAAGAAATATCTGCCTCTACCTAGGCTCGAACTCACAGCCTCCTGCTTGTGAGGTGAGAGCTCCACCTCCAGGCCACCACACCACTCAAAGACTACCTGTATCTGTAAATATAAAATGCAGGTGTTACTCAGCTACGTCCAACCATGAACATTCCTGGACTTCCATAAACATTGGAGGGGGAGGGGGAATCCTCTTTCTTAACCCTTCTATCTTCTTAGCTTTCCAAGCCAAAATTAAGGCATATTCAATTGACTGTAATAAAGGCATTTACTAATTGATACTGGGGAGACGTGGTGGCTCAGTGCCTAAGATTCTGAGCTTGTCGATCGAAAGATCGGCAGTTTAGCAGTTCGAATCCCTAGTGCCACGTAACGGGGTGAGCTCCCGTGACTTGTCCCAGCTTCTGCCAACCTAGCAGTTTGAAAGCACGTAAAGAACGCAAGTAGACAAATAGGGACCACCATTGGTGGGAAGGGAGCAGCGTTCTGTGCACCTTTGGCGTTGAGTCATGCCCGCCACATGACCATGGAAACGTCTTCGGACAGCGCTGGCTCTTTGGCTTTGAAACGGAGATGAGCTGTGAGCTGTCCCCTAGAGTCGGGAACGACTAGCACGTATGTGCGAGGGGAACCTTTACCTTTAATAGATACTGCATCAGTGGTGGGTTACTCCTGGTTCGCTCAGGTTCAGGTGAACCAGTAGCAGAGGTGGGAGGCTCCGCCCACCCGCCCACCCGCCCACCCGCCCACACCGCCCAGACGTCATCAAAAACGCTCTGCGTATGCGCAGAAGTGCCACACGCTCGTGAAGCACACCTGCGCACTACCAATAGCGAACCGGTAGCGCCGGGATTTGAAACCCACTACTGTACTGCACGCATCCCCCAACCCTGTTCTGGAGAACCGGTAGCAGAAATTCTGAGTAGTTCAGAGAACCGGTAGTAAAAATTCTGATTGGCCCCGCCCCCATCTATTCTCTGCCTCCCGAGTCCCAGCTGATTGGGAGGAAATGGGGATTTTGCAGTAACCTTCCCTTGCCATGCCCACCAAGCCACATCCACAGAACCGGTAGTAAAAAATTTTGAAACCCACTACTGCCTTGCATCACCCCTTTCTCTTAAGTTAAAGGAAGGGAGGCAGAAGTAGCTTCTTCCTTCCTCGATATTTAGTATTCCTTTTAAATCATTGCTCTGGAGAGGGTATTTATTCTAGAGAGGAAAGGTTCGAATCCCTCTTCAAACATACAAGACATACACCATTAATCCTTGTTTATCATGCTGATGCTTCTCAGAAAAACAGACCCTAATAAACAAACTTAGGTTAAATATTTGAAGTGTTTGTGCATGTTGCTTGCACCTCACAGCAATTGAGAGCCAAGTTTTACATTTTGCACTGTCTGTTTATCCGGCGACGTACGATGCGTTTCCACATTATGTGGCTCCGCTCGAGGGTGACACGAGGGCTTCCAAACCCAACAAGTCAGGTTTGTCCCCGAGAAGAACAAATCGGAGACTGTCTCGTCTGCAAGAGAAATTCTGAGGCAGTGCGTTGAACTCAAAAGGGTTGCTGGTTTCCTCCCCGACCTCGTACCAGGAACTGTTGATGCGTATGTTTATATGCCTCATAGAATACCACATCAAAATCAGGATACATCATTCATTCGTTACTCTCAGTAACTCTCTCCCCCTTTTTTCCTTTCGGATTGTGCAACTGGTAATAATAATAATAATTAGTAATTAATAATACTTACTAACCAGTGGTGGGTTCCACATATTCTTACTACCGAGTCGCCCCACCCGTACGTCTTCCGCGCATGCGCCTGGCCTCAAAAACATGGCTAAATAGGACAGCATTACGTCTGGGCGGGTAGGTGGGCCTACCCGCAGTCGCCGCTACCAGTTTGGGCGAACCGGCTGAATAACACCTCTGTTACTAACTTATCAACCGCAGGGATTCACTTAACAAGGTTGCAAAATGAAGCAAAATTCACTTAACAAATGTCTCACTTAGCAACAGAAATTTGGGCTTCATTGTGGTCGTAAGTCCAGGACCTCTTGTACAAGTAGAGATGGTCTCTTCTTGGCATGTTAGGCAAGGGGTCACACCAAACCAAGAGGCCACCTTCTAATTTAATAGCGCAGGTGAGTCAGGCAAAAGCTATTTCATTGGGAAAAAATATGCCATGAACTGAAACTCTAACTTTGCCGTAGGAAATTGCTCCATTGCAAGCTCCAACTACTAAACTGAACCTACAGCTTTCCCATACTGGGAGTATGTTACTGACGGTTCCAAGTTACAACAGCACAGGAAAAAAGTGACTTAGAATAGAATAACAGAGTTGGAAGGGACCTTGGAGGTCTTCTAGTCCAACCCCCTGTTTAGGCAGGAAACCCTACTCCACTTCAGACAAATGGTTATCCAACATCTTCTTAGATGTTATCCAACATCAACTTCCAGTGTTGGGGCATTCACAATTTCTGGAAGCAAGTTGTTCCACCTATTAATTGTTCTAACTGTCAGGAAATTTCTCCTTAGTTCTAGGTTGCTTCTCTCCATGATTAGTTTCCACCCATTGCTTCTTGTCCTGCCCTCAGGTGCTCTGGAGAATAGCTTGACTCCCTTCTTCTTTGTGGCAGCCCCTGAGATATTGGAAGGCTGCTATCATGTCTCCCCTAGTCCTTCTCTTCATTATGACCATTATGACTTATGACCATTTTTCACACTTGCAACCGCTGCAGCATCCCCAAGGGCACAGGGTCAAAATTTGGACGCTTGGCAACTGGGCCCATATTTATGACGGTTGCAGAAGCTGGGACAAGTAACGGGAGCTCACCCCATTACGCGGCACTAGGGATTCGAACCGCTGAATTGCCAACCTTTCGATCGACAATCTCAGCATCTTAGCCACTGAGCCACCGTGTCACTAGACTAGACATACCTAACACCAGAGAGGGAGAGGGAGAGGGAGAGGGAGAGGGAGAGGGAGAGGGAGAGGGAGAGGGAGGGTGGGAGGGAGGAAGGAAGGAAAAGAAAGAAAGAAAGAAGGAAGGAAGGAAGGAAGGAAGGAAGGAAAGAAGGAAGAGAAAGGAAGGAAGGACAGAGAAAGAAAGAAAGAAAGAAAGAAAGAAAGAAAGAAAGAGAGAGAGAGAGAGAGAGAAAGAAAGAAAGAAAGAAAGAAAGGAAAGGAAGGACAGAGAAAGAAAGAAAGAAAGAAAGAAAAAAAGAAAGAAAGAAAGAAAGAAAGAAAGAAAAGAAAGAAGGAAGGAAGGAAGGAAGGAAGGAAGGAAGGAAGGAAGGAAGGAAGGAAGGAAGGAAGGAAGGAAGGAAGGAAGGAAATCACCCAGCAGCTCAGAGCAAGTACCAGCAAGTAGCACCAACTCCAGAACATGCTTTGCAAACAATTAGGAGCCACTGAAACAACATCCTCAGAAAAAGGCCCATGCTGAAGTCATGGGGTGGGGGGGGGAGGGAGAGATAATTAATATTAGTCATACCAATCCTATCTGCTTGTAGGTTTAGCTCCCTTTATACAAACAGAGCTGAAAACACTCAAGCCTCCCTCCTTTTCATCTCTGAATTAAAGGATCTGTTCCCAAGTCGAGAGGAATTTTTTGCAGACACCGGGGTATGCAATGACTGGGTGGGAACCGAATAGAAGGGCTCCTTATGCCCGTGGGTGGGGGGGGAACAAGGAGGGGGAGGGGGGAAGGAGGAGAGAGATTGGGCTGAAGGTAAAAAGAAAGGAGGGATTCAACGGGTCAAATCAAGAAAAGGCGTACCTGGAACGCAACCTGGAACATTTTCAGGGTGGTAAAAAAAAACCCAAAAACTTAAATCGAAGCAACGTATTCAAAGTAAGAGATTTGAATTTACAGGAATACATTAATTGTATTCGCCCGCTTGGATTACAGATTAGCCTCCAATGCCAAGCCACACTCAAACTTGCCAAACAAACAAATTAAAAAAAAGCTAAAATCCAATGCATATATTAAAAAAAAAATGTTATATAATATTTATGTCATCCAGGAAAAAGATTTTGCAATCTTTTGAACACGATTTTAGACTCGGCGCGTATCCCTCATTTTCTTATAGCTGAAAGCACCCTGAACATGATGGTCACAATTTAAAATCCTCCCTTCTTGAGAATAGGATTATTGAGAAAAATATATGAATTACGTTTTAAGGTACAGTGACGCCAAGACCCCGGGGGGAAATTGGGAAGAACCAGCAGCTCTTCAGCTGCTGTTGAACTGTTAACATTATTTTGCATCATTTTTCATGACTACCCTGTTTCCCCCAAAATAAGACCTCCCCTGATAATAAGCCCAATCAGACTTTTGAGTGCATGCGCTAAAATAAGTCTCCCCCCGAAAATAAGCCCTCCCCGAAAATATTTAAACGCAGAGCTGGAAATCAGGTAAGACGGCAAGAGGAGCCCTGTCTTGTTCCACGCGCCCCAAAATAATAAGACCTCCCCGAAAACAAGGCCAAGCGCTTATTTCGGGGTTCAAACAAAATATAAGACAGGGTCTTATTTTCGGGGAAACACGGTACCCATCGAAGTCTAATTGTTGAAAGAGAAGATGAAGAAAGCTTTCCAAAGAACATCCAAAGTGCTTTAGGGAGAACTTTTCCCCTGAATCCTCAAATTGCCTCTTTCAATACAGGAAATAAATTTCTTACACCAAAGGAAAATGCTTTCAAGATACCTTGCTAAATAGCGCTAAACAAAATGCACCTGCTCTCTTCATGCCTTCCTATGTGATGGACCAGGGGTAACTAAACATTTGGGCTGCCACAGGTAGTCCTCAATGTACGACCAGAATTGAGCCAACATTTCTGCTGTTAAGGAAGAAGGTTGTTAAGTGAGTTTTGCCTCGTTTTACAACCTTTCTTGCCACAGCTGTTTCAGTGAATCGCTGCAATTGTTAGTAATGTGGTTGTAAAGTGAATCTGGCTTCCCGACGGAGTTTGTTTGTCAGAAGGTCACAAAAGTGGATCACGTGATCCCTGGGACACTGCGACCGTCATAAATACATGCCAGTGGCCACGCATCTGAATTTTGGTGCTGTGATCACTACAGTCGAAAGCATGGGAAACAGTCCTCAATCACTTTTCTCAGTGCCGTTGTAACTTCAAACGGACAATACATGAGTGGCTGTAAGTCAAGGACTACCTGTATGGAATCCTGCTGGCACGTAGTTGAGCATCCCCACATCAACAAATGGACCCACAAGAAGCCTGCTTCGGATGCTGCGTATTGATCGCAACAGCTCTCTACCCCAAAAGTGCTTTCTCCAAAAGGCAACTGAACTTTCTTGGGTTCTGTGTGTGTGTTGTGTGTGTGTGTGTGTGTGTGTGTGTGTGTGTGTGTGAAAAAGTTTCCCTTTTCATCCAAGGTGCTTTTTTTAAAAGGCAACTGGACCATTGGAGGAGATGGAGGAAGGGGGGAGGTAAGGAAGAGGAAGAAGGAGAAGTTGAAAGGAAGAGGAGGAAGGAGAAAAAGAAGGAGGAGGAGGGAAAGGGAAGAAGAGGAAGATGGGTAGAGGAAGAGGAGGAGGAAGAAAAAGAAGACAAGGAGGAAGGGGAAGAGGAAAAGGAAGAGGAGGAGAGGAAGAGGAGGAGGAGGAAGAGGAAGGAAGAAGGGGAAGGGGAAGAGGAAGAAGAAGAGGAAGGGAAAGATGGGAAGAAGAGAAAGAGGAGGAAGGAGGAGGAGAGGAAGGAGAAGTGGAAGGGGAGGAAGAGGAGGAAGAAAAAGAAGTGGGAGGGGGAGGGGAAGAAGAGGAAGGGGAAGGGGAAGAAGAGGAGGAAAAGGAAAAAGGAGAAGAGGAAGGGGAAGGAAAAGAGGAGGAGGAGAAGGAAGAGGAGGAGAAGTAATTTGTTTCACTTCTCATCCAAGAAGCTTCATCAGTCGTTTTCAAAGAAAAAAAAGGCAACCAGGATCTGGATGATTGAGAATCTCCAGAGATATTTTCCAACTGTTCTTGGCCTCCTTCTCTGAGCTCCAGGAAGTCCAAATTTACCTTTGAAGAATGCCTTGGAATGTCAACAAGGATGATCTTGCCCAAGGCTGGCATCCTGCTTTGTAACGTGCTAGGAGTGTTAGGATTTCACCGAGAGGACGTGCGGACGTGCTACTGCCCATCATACCGTCCCACGCACCCACCCTAGCTTAGAGCAACTGGCTCCAGATTGATGATTCTGGATTTGCCCGGCCCAGGATTTTTATAACAACGGCAGCGTGAAATCCACCCCAGCCGGCCAGCAAATTCCAAGAGGTTGGAGAAGTAGCCGCAATTCTCTGGAGGCCGACGACCAAGACCGGCCAAAAAACGTCAGCCTCCTTTTTCTAACCCCACCCGGGGAAGTTTGCTTTAGTCAATGAAAGCATTTGGCACACAACCCTCTTTCTGAAGGAGCCACAAGGACCCTGGAGTTTGCCAAAGATCCCTGTATCTCTTCACAGCTTTTCTGAAGGAAGCAAAAGATTTCTTTGTGAGAGAAGCTTTTTCACTCGACCAAGTTCTGCCGGCTCGGGGCTGGGAAAAGAAACCGATGTCCCGTTTCTGCTCCGCGGTGAAACGCAACTCTCGGCGTCAAAGAAAGCGCCATTGTCCGACGGGAACAATTTATGCAAAAGTCAAAAACGGGAGGATCGTTTCGTTTGCGCCAAGCGGCTTCCACTATTTTCCTTTTTTTGGGGGGGGCAGCTCCAGCAAGAGGAAGGAGTCCAATGGAAACAAGCAAGCGTTAAAACCAGGGGTGAAATCTACTTACCTTCCCAACCAGTTCGGAAGTGCATGCGCCGTCCACGCGTGTCATATGCGTGCTTGGATCCTCTGCACATGGGCAGAGGGTAAAAAACAAGTTACTTCCTGTTTTTACCCTCTGCCCAGTCGTTTTAATCAGGAAGTAACAACGACCAGGCAGGTGGGTGGAGCCTCGCGCCACCATTGCTACCGGTTCTCCGAACCACTGGCTGCCATCGCCACCGATTCGGCTGAACCGGTCTGAACCGGGAGCATTTCACCCCTGGTTAAAACCTTCAAAAACTTGTCAGGCCAACTTTATGAATATCTCAGATTTTCAAATCGCTACGGATAGTTCTCGATTTATGGCCACAATTGAGTCCAAGTTTCCTGTTGCTAAATGAGATGGTTTTCAAGTCCGTTTTGCCCCCATTTTACCACCTTCCTTGCTGCAGTGGTGAAGTAAAATCACTGCAGGTGTTAGTGACGCCATCGTTAAGCGAATCTGGCTTCCCTGTTGACTTCGCTTCTCAGAAGGCTGCCAAAGGGGATCGTGTGACCCCCGAGACTCTGTCATAAATATGAGTCAGTGGCTAGGCATCCAAATTTTGATCACGTGACCTTGGGGATACTGCAACGGTATGGTGGTAACCCCCTTTTTTCAGAACTGCTGAAACTTCGAATGGTCATTAAGCAAACTGTCATAAGTCTAGGACTGCCATTTGACTTCGCTTGTTGGAAGTCCCCTAGAACAGGGCTGTCAAAGTGGATTTCTTCAAGGGCCGGATCAGCATTGTAGTTCTCCTCCATGGCCAGCCCGTGGAGAGGGGGGAGACGGGATGGATGCCTTCTGTAGCACCCTGTCGGCCAAAATGGGGCACAGGGGGGCACACATGAGGCCCCCCGCACCCCATTTTAGCTCCCAGAGACACCGCAGGGCGGTCCTTTGTTATTTCCAGGCCAGACCCACGGGCCAGATTTAAGCATCGTGCAGGCTGGATCCGGCCCACGGGCCTTGAGTGTGATACCCCTGCACCCTAGAAGGATGCAAACGGTGATCACATGACTCCCCTCTCCCTCCAAGGATACTGCAAGTGCCCTAAATACAGGCTGGTTGCCAAGCGCCCAAATTTAGATCTCCTCACTGCAGGAATGCTGTGACAGTCATAAGTAGAGGACCACTCATAAGGCCGATTTCGGTTGAAAGTGTCATTAAACAAATCGTTGTACTCCCTGTACACTTGGCAGACTGCTCGCGCTCCCCTGGAATCATCGGAGAACATTGTTTTATCACCGTTGTTGACAATGCAAACTTTCTGGAGTTGTGAAGGGCTTCCCTAATCTCTCTCGTTTTCCCCAAACAGCCCATAACTCTAAGGATCTTATAAAGGCGTAGAACAATGAGCTGCCCCGTTGCCAAATATCCAACTCTTGGCTGTTACAGAATGTACTTCGGCAGTTCCGTTTCCTTTCCTTTGGTCTTTGATGGAGCATCCATCACTGAGTGATGGGAACACAGTTATGGTGGGAGAATTTTCACTGCAGGCGAAGAAGGAAAGATACCCAAAGCATTTTATGTCAATCTCTTCCTCTCTGTTCGAAAGTTTGGTATCTCTACTTCTATACCGGTATCGCATTTCCCTGAAAATACAACCTATCCCGAAAGTAAGCCCTAGCTCGATTTTTACATGTGCGCCCAATATAAATCCTACCCCCCAAAATAAGCCCTAGTTAAGGGGTGCAAGGGGTGGAGCAAGGCACACGGGTAAAAATTAAGCTAGGGTGGGGATGGGTAGTCCTCGATTTATGGATCCCAATTGAGCCCCCCCCCTTTTTTTTTGGCTAAGTGGAACATTTGTGAAGTGAACTTTTGACCTATTTTATAGGTCGTAACATGGCTGTAACGTGGCTGTTAAGTGAAACTGGATTCCCCATTGACTTTCCTTGTCAGAAGGTCGCAAAAGGGGATCACACAAACACCTTCCCCCCCCCACTTCCCGGGGACACTGCGACTGTCATAAATATGAGTCAGCTGTCATGCATCCAAGCGTGGCTTGGTGGTGGTGGGTAATATGACTGAGTGGGCGTGGCCAACTTTTTTTTTTTTTACTTTTAAAACCATTTTTTCTACAACCTCTTTGGCTGAAGAGGTTGTAGAAAAAATGCTTTTAAAAATAAAATTAAAAGCCTCTGATGATTGCGCAGCTCAGCTGGGCATGGGAGTGGGGAGGGATTTTTGCTACCAGTTCTCCGAACCACCCACCACCATTGCTACCGGATCGGGCAATCCGGTCTGAACCGGGAGTATTTAACTCCTGGCCATAAGTCACTTTTCTCAAGTGTGTCGTAACTTTGAGCGGTCATTAACTTACAAGGTTGTATTTTACAAGGCTGTTGTAAGGACGTCAGTAGCAGTTTGGGCCCTTCACATCAACGTAAGGAAATGTTTTTCTGCAATTGTGATGCTTGTACCCAGATCAAAACTGTCCTTGATCCACACTCTCTCCCTTCCACTTACGATCCGGCAAGAAAAAAAATTTCTATTTTTAACCTTCAGTTCAAGTTTTCCTCTAATTGACGCGCAAAAGCAAACCTTTTGGAGACATGTGAAAATAATTAAATGCCATGCTAAGTACAGGCTGAGCAGCCTCCTTTTTATTCTTGCAGACACTTTAAAAAAAAAATTAAACAAAAAAATTAAGTGGCACCCGAGCCACTCAGAAACGGATGCTTTATAGAAAGAAAATCCTGGGGGATTTGTTGTGCCTGCAAACGTCCATTCTACGTGGATCTGACTCACTTTAAACATTTAATTTTTCCAGCCAGCCTTTGTTTTAATATTTGTAAAAATTTCTCAGGGACAAGGAACAGAATTTAGCAAAAGCCACTCGGTAAATAACTCAGGAATCCTTGCAAGAATCAGAAAGGCTGCCCTGCTCCCCGCCTTTGTTCCTGTGGTTATCAGACTGTCTTTAATCCACCAGATTTTCCTGCCTCGTTTACTGTCAGCATCGTGCTTAAGGAGTCTAGACAGAACAAAAACTCCCATTATAGCTTCATAACCCACTGTAAAATCTGGTGAAGGCCGGTCTTTGGGAGGGTGTCGTAAAATGGGAATGCCAGAGAACAGAAATGAAATGCAGAGAAATGACAAACGCTTCTTTTAAAAACCAGGTAGCCTGGCACAGGTAGTCCTCGACTTATGACCACAATCGAGCCCAGAATTTAGGTTGCCTCGCGAAAAATTTGTTAAGTGCATTTTGCCCCGTTTTACGACTTTTCTCACCACATTTGTTAAGTGAATCACTGCCGTCATTAAATTAGTCGCTCAGTTGTTAAGCGAATCTAGCTTCCCCACTGACTTTGCTTGTCAGAAGTCGCAAAAGTGGGATCACGTGACCACCGGGACACTGCAACTGTCATAAATATGTGCCAGCTGCCAAGCATGCAGTTGGAAGGGAACTAAGAGGTCATCAGGCTGAACCCCCTGGACAAGTAAAATATGAGTCAGCTGCCAAGCATCTACATTTTGGTCATAGGGATGCTGCAATGGTCATAAGTGTGGAAACAATGGTAATAAGTCACTTTTTTCAGCGACGTTGTAACTTTGAACGGTCTCTAAATGAATTGTTGTAAGTCAAGGACTACCTGTATAAAACCATACAGTTGGAAGGGAACTAAGAGGACATCAGGCTGAACCCCGTGGACAAGTAAATACGAGTCAGTTGCCAAGAGTACAAATTTTGATCATGTGACCCTGGGGATGCTGTCATTAAATGAACTGTGGTAAGTCAAGGACTACCTCTATTTACTCTTGCTTTCAGGGTCCTGACAGGCTGGCTCGGGTCCCAGTTTTAAACGATTCATTCCTGGCTGAAATAGAAGCTCTAAAGCAGGTGTCAGCAACTTGCGGCTCTGGAGCCTCATGCGGCTCTTTGGACCCTCTGCTGTGGCTCCCTGTCAGGTGATCCCACCACTGGCTAGCCCCGCCCCTCACCCTCCCCTCCCAGTCACTCTGCGCCTGGCCTGAGGAGGTCAGGGCGACGGCGGGTGATGGAGAAGCAGCCAGGGCAGAGACAGAGAGATACAGAGAGAGAGGGGGAGAGAGACAGAGACAGATGGGAGGGAGGGAGGGAGGGAGGGATGTCAAAAGGGTTGTGTTGTTCCCAGTGTTTTTTAACAACTGGTTCTCTGCCCTAATGACTGGCTGGGTAGGCGTGGCTAGAGGGTCATGTGACTGGTGGAAGTTGGTTAACGAGCCTTGGTAGTACAGTGGTCTAAGGCACCCTGTTATTAAGCTGGTTATTAAGACCAGCTGCCTGCAATTACTGCAGGTTCGAATCTCTCCAAGGCTCAAGGTTGACTCAGCCTTCCATCCTTTCTAAGGTAGGTAAATTGAGGACCCAGTTCGTGGGGGCAATAAGCTGACTTTGTATAAATATACAAAACAATGAAGGCTACTGCTTAGCGCATTGTAAGCCGCCCTGAGTCTCCGGAGAAAGGCGGCATATAAATCAAATTTAAAAAAAAAAGTGAGTGATGTTGAGTTGGCCACGCCCACCGAGGTTTTGTGGCTCCCGGTGTTTTCTTTTCTGTGGGAAACGAGTCCAAATGGCTCTTTTGAGTGTTTACGGTTGCAGACCCCTGCTCTAAAGAAACAGCCCAAACATGCCGTTCTTCAGTTGTGCGGCTTTATTATTTTTATTCATTTTACTTTTTTAAAAATTAGCCCCTACACACACATACACACACACACACACACACGAGACTTTTGCGGTTTGCAAAAGACACAATGGCAACCCAAATCTTCCATAGAAAGTACCAGAATGCCCAAGAGAGGGGAGGGGAGGGGAGGAAATGTACACAACACCAAATATTCACAATAACCTTGTGAAGGAGAACTGGTGCCATTATTGTTTGGGCTAAAAGCCTAAGGCAAATTCTATAACAAGAGACGACCGCCTTTGTTGGCAGTTTGCAAGGCCCCCAAAGGGATGGTGGTTGCGTTACCTCAGGGCAGGGCAGTCGGGCTACTGTTGAAGTACAGCCTCTGAGAGACGATGGTTTTTTCATGGTTGCACGATTTGGGTTTGGGTGTTTTATTTCACCTTTTTTGACGGGATTACGGGGGGGTTGTCGTTAAATGAAGATGATGATAAGGTATGTTGTTTTAATATGGGCATCCCGATGGGTCATTCCTTTAACGCACTTGCCAAACAGAGCTTGAGACTACCTCTCTCCTCTCGGTTCTTCAAATGTAACAGTAACAGGGAGGGAAGGGACTTTGGAGGTCATCTAGCCCAACCCCCTGCTTTGAAGAAGCAGAGGTCTTCAAACTTGGCAGCTTTAAGACTTGTGGATTTCAACTCCCAGAATTCCCTAGCCAGCAAAGCCGGCTTAAGCTTGCCAAACTTGAGAAACTCCTTTTGGTTCTTCAAATGTTAACAGTAACAGAGCTGGAAGGGGCCTTAGAGGTCATCTAGTCCAACCCCCTGCTCACGCAGGAGATCTGTACTAGGGATTCGAACTGCCGACCTTTCTGATCGACAAGCTCAGTGTCTTAGCCACTGAGCCACTTAAGTCAGGCAAATGTCATGAAAAGGTTGGTAAAAGGTTTAAAAAAAAACACAACACTTTGCTCAGTCATTATGCACAAACCAATATAAGGCGCTTCTGTTTAGGATTCAGCTTGCAACCAGGGGTGTCAAAAATTTGCAAGAGGACACATGCAGTGCCATCCTCCAAGCCCTGTGCCAACAACGCACCTCTTTGTTTCAACTTGTCAACCTGTCTTTCATTTGGGCACGCGGCATATAGCAGAGGTCTTCAAACTTGGCAGCTTTAAGACTTGTGGACTTCAACTCCCAGAATTCTCCAGCCAGCAGCTGGCTGGAGAATTCTGGGAGTTGAAGTCCACAAGTCTTAAAGCTGCCAAGTTTGAAGACCTCTGGTTTAATATATGAGCCAAAGCACCTGCCTCTCACCTTCTTATACAAACAACAATCCAATAGTATGGAAAACGATGCACTTCCAAGCAAGGAAAATCGCTGCAAATAAATCTTCATCAACGCCATCATCAAATTTGGCCAAGAACCCATTCCTACAACGAAGAGTTGAATCGCAACGCACAACCACCGAAAGGCTCCTGCTTTGCATAGAAACTCCGCTTTATACATTCCAGGCGGCCTCGTCACCAATAATTCATGTCCACCCCTCCTCCTAATGTCATATTGAATCAGGCACTACCGCCTGGAAATAGCAAGCTGTAATTCAGGTCACACCAAGAGCTGCCCGTCGTAAATGTGGGGCGCGCATGTGCCTGCACAAACACAAACACGCACACAGGATTTTAAAGCAACAACAACGCTCCGGTTCCTATTTCCAAAGGCTTCTTCAAAAAAAACTGGAAAGCAGTGAAATGTACAACTGGAACGGAGAAGGAAGAACAAGCCGTTTCCCGCAGCTGTCCAGATGTTTTGTCTGGGCACAACTTTAGCAAGTCAGCTTGTCCCAGTGGCAGTACGGAAATCATTAACCAGATCTAGCTTCTAATCTAGAACCTATTCAATCTACACCCCAACCTAGAACTAAGAAGAAATATTCCTGACACTGAGAATAACAGAGTTGGAAGGGATCTTGGGAGGTCTTCTAGTACAACCCTGGTAGTGCGTCAGACTAAAGCACTGTTATTAACATCTGCTGCCTGCAATTACTGCAAGTTCAAATCTCACCAGGCTCAAGGTTGACTTGGCCTACCATCCTTTGTCCTTAGTTCTAAGTTGTTTCTCTCCTTGGTTAATTTCCATCCATTGATTCTTGTTCTGCCTTCAGGTGCTTTGGAGAATAGCTTGACTCCCTCTTCTTTGTGGCAGCCCCTCAAATACTGGGAAAGTTCTGGGAAATACTGGGAAGGAAGGAAATTAATTCCTTCCTTCCTTCCTTCCTTCCTTCCTTCCTTCCTTCCTTCCTTCCTTCCTTCCTTCCTTCTTTTCTTCCTTCCTCCCCAGTGGTTGGAATTCAGTATTGCAAATTAACTCTGCCAATGCCAGGAGTTTGAGCCTGACCAGGTCAAGGTTGACTCAGCCTTCCATCCTTCCGAGGTGGGTAAAATGAGGACCCAGATTGTGGGGCAATAAACTGACTTTGTATAAATATACAAAAGTATGAAGGCTATTGCTTAACGCACTGTAAGCCGCCCTGAGTCTCCGGAGAAGGGCGGCATATAAATCAAAAAAAATTTTAAAAAAAAAAACTTGCTCAAACAGGGAACTCTACACCTTTTCAGATCAATGTTTGTTCAATCTCTTTTTCAAAACCTCCAGGGTTGGAACAGCCTCCTGGAATCGTGGGTGCACCATTACTGGAGGTTTTGAAGAAGAGATTGGACAACCGGAATGGTATAGATTAGCTTGAACAGGGGGTTGGTCTAGAAGATCTCCAAGGCCCAACCTTATGATTCTATGTCCTATGCTCTTGAATCTTAAGAAGAAATTTCCTGACAGTGAAAACAATCAACCCGTGGAACAGAAGTTGCCTTCAGAAGTTGTGGGAGCTTCATCCCTGGAAGCTTTCAAGAAGAGACTGGACTGCCATCTGTCAGAAATGGTGTAGGGTCTCCTGCTCGAGCAAGGGGTTGGACTAGATGACCTTCGAGATCCCCTCCAACATGTTCTATATTCATGTCTTTGAGGCCTGTGTTTACACAAGGCTACCAACCTAAGGTAAGCCATGTTCTGGGGTTGCTTGCACAAGTTGTGGGAGCTTCATCCCTGGAGGCTTTCAAGAAGAGACTGGACTGCCATCTGTCAGAAATGGTGTAGGGTCTCCTGCTTGGGCAAGGGGATTGGACTAGATGACCTACAGGGTCCCTTCCAATTCTGTTAATCTTCCCAACTGTTGTTACAATCAGCTGGAAGGTGAGAAGAAAGGAAGCCAAGAAAGGAAGGAATCAGGTCCGACTCCTGTCCCTGTCCCTTCCCAAAATAGAGGTAATCCTTGACTTACAACAGTTTGTTTAGTGGCCATTCAAAGTTACAACAGCACTGAAAAAAAGTGACTTACGACCGTTTTTCACAGCCACGACCTTTGCAGCATCCCCAGGATCATGGGATCCAAATTCACATGCTTAGCAACCGATTCATATTCATGACGGTCGCAGTGTTTCAAGGTCACGTGATTCCCCCTTTTGCGACCTCCTGATGAGCAAAGTCGATGGGGAAGCCAAATTCACTTAACAACCGTGCTACTAACTTAATAACTTGCAGTGATTCACTTAATAGATGCGGCACAGGAAGGTCGTATAATGGGCCGAGGCTCACTTAACAAACCTCTCGCTTAGCAATAGAAAATGTTGGGCTCCCATCGTGTGGTTGTAAGTCGAGGACTGCCTGCGAGCGGTGGGTTTATCCCTCCTGCAGCTTCTCTTTCCCGGTATACAAAAGCAGAACGCTTTGCAAATGATCACCAAGCAATCAAAGAAGGCCAGGGAGCAAACTGCCTTATGCTAAAAGCATGCATTGAACTAGAGGGAGGGGGATTCCTCTGTGGGGAGGGGATGTCTCTCCTTCCCTGCGTTTGTCGGGAAAAAGCCTCCCCCTCACCCCAAATCAGGGAGGCAGCTTTCCCCCAATGAATCCTGTGATTTTTGATTTTGATTTTTGCCTGCACTGGCTCTCCTGTTTACAGGAAGCGCTTCCCTCCCTCCCTCCGTCAATGCTGCCCCCCCACCCACCTCCGCTGCCAGAGGAGAAGCGGGCGCCTCCCTTAATACTACAAACCACAGCACTGCGGTGTGGGTGCAGATTTTGGACCTCGGCAGAAAAGCCCTTGGCCGGCTGTCTGTCTAGCCAGCCAGCCCTTTCTGGACAAGGCCGGGGCGGTTAATAGGCGGCCTTTGCAAAGCAACCAACGGGATGGCACCGAGGGGTGGTGCCAGATGACTGGCATGTTATTCCGAGGCAAAAGGAGTAAACAAGCTCTCGTTGGCTGGCTGTGGGGGGGGGGGGGAGAGAAGGGAAGGGGGGGACTGAGGGGAGTACCAACGTCACGCTCCCTCCGGCCTCTGCCTGCGAGTGGCGCAGCCCAACACAAAGGAAGGCAGCCTGGAGGGGCAGGCGGGCTTGGAAAGGATGGGAGGATGCAGCCCGGGGGTCTCGTTTCTTATTCTTGTTTGATGCGGGTTTATGGTTGCATTTCGACAAATTCCTGCGAGATTTGTGGGGGTTTCTTTCTTTCTTTCTTTTTTTTTTTTTTTGACATCGCCGGCGGAGGGGGACGGAATCAGAGTTCACGACAATTTCTACGAACGCCCAAACCTTCGCTATGTTCTTTGTTGCAACTGGTTGGGTTCGTATGTCCGCACTTACAACTCTGCATGTTTTAAATCTTTGTAACTAGAACCATTTTTGCATGTGAAACGGAGGAGTGCAAAATCACACACACACACAGACACAAACACACACAAACACCTCTGTTGTCTTGTTGCCCCCAACTCCTAAGAACTGATAAAGGAGTTGATTTGGAAACAGCCTTTTGCCACTCTTCAAAGACTGTAATAAAGATACAAATATTTCTCGACTTACAACGGTTCATTTAGTGACCGTTCGAAGTTACAGTACGATTAGGAAAAAAAGTGACAAGATGATTTTTCACACTTACGACTGCTACATGGTCACTTGATCAAAACTCAGATGCCTGGCAACTGGTTCGTATTTATGACAGTTGCAGGATTCTGGGGTCACGTGATGATCCCCTTTTGCGACCTTCCAACAAGCAAAGTCAACGGGGAAGCCACATTCACTTAACAACCGTGTGGCTAATTTAAGAAATGCAGTGATTCACTTAACAACCCTGGCCGGAAAGGTTGTTAAAATGGGGCAAAATTCACTTAACAGCTGTCTCACTGAACAACAGAAATTGTGGGCTGAATTGCGGTCATAAGTCGAGGACCACCTGTTGTTTGATTCGAGTAGCCTTGCGTGGTCATACCCACATATTTGTTCATTTCTTATTTTCTCTGAATGGTCCTAACATCCATCCATCTCCAGTCTTCACACAGATGGACCAGAGGTGAAGTTAAGCTCTTTGTTTAAGTTAAGTTATGCTTAAAGATTTAAGGTTTAAACTAAGCTGTGCTTAAAGAGTTAAGCTCAAAGTTAAGCTTAATTAAGCTCTCTGCTTAACCCTGATAGGACGATAAGCCGCCATTAGCCAGGTTTAAGAAGGATGTTGAGCCGAAAGCAACAGCACTTAAACTTATATCCCGCTTCACGGTGCTTTACAGCCCTCTCTAAGCGGTTTACAGAGTCAGCATTTTGGCCCCCCAACAATCTGGGTCCTCATTTTACCCACCTCAGAAGGAGGGAAGGCTGAGTCAACCTTGAGCCTGGTGAGATTCGAATAGCCAAATTGCAGGCAGCCGGCAGGCAGTAGAAGGAGCCTGCAGTACTGCATTCCAACCACTGCACCACCACGGCAAACGAGTCGCATGTCCCTGTGTCATTACCACCAAAGAAAGACGAGAACATGGAATGCGGAACATGAATCTGAATTCAGTTCTTGGAGTTGGAAGTCCACCCATCCTAAAGTTGCCACAGGTAGTCCTCGACCTATAACATTTCATTTAGTGACCATTCAAGGTTACAATGTCATGGGGGGAAAAGTTACTTATGGCAGTTTTTTACACTTACGACCAAGGCAGCATCCCACTGGTCACATAATCAAAATTCAGACGCTTGGCAGCTGACTCCTATTTATGACGGTTGCAGTCTCCAGGGGATCACATGACTCTCTTTTTGCAACCTTCTGGACAAGCAAAGTCAATGGGGAAGCCAGATTCGCTTAACAACCATGTTACTCATTTAACAACTTCAGCGATTCACTTAACACATGTGGCAAAAAAAAAAAAAACAATGTCACTAATTTAACAACTGCAGTGATTCACTTAACAACGGTGGCCAGAAAGGTTGTAAAATGGGGCAAAATTCACTTAACAACTGTCTCACTTAGCAGCAGAAATTTTAGGCTCGTTTGTGATCATAAGTTGAGGACTACCTGTATTCCTAATGAACCCACCACCATTCTAACATTTTATTTTGTTGTGTTTTTGTTTTTATTTTTCAGGTGTTGTGTTGTGTTTTAATTCTGGGCAATGACCCATAGTAAAAACATTCATTCACTCCTCATATAAATTATATGAACTGTCCATATTCATTCAGAAACACTAGATTTTGTGCATTGTTTGTGGCAGAAGTCCAAATAGAGAGTCTTTGACTTATGCCACAATTGATGTGGTAATTGAGTCGTGCCTGAATTTATGACTTTTATGGCAGCAGTTATTAAGCATATCAGACGGCCATTAAGTGAATCTGGTTTCCCCACTGACTCTTTGCCAGACACCATTCAATGGGGTCACGTGACCCAGAGATGCGGCAGGGATCATAAATCTGGGGCCATTATATGATCGCCGTTACCAGAGAGATAGTGTGATGGTTGTAAGTTAAGGACCAGTCATAAGTGAGTTCTTCAGTGCTGCCGTAACTTTGAATGGTCATTAAATCAATGGTTGCAACTTGAGGGCTACCTGTATAACATTTTGACCATTGCATTCCAAGTCCAGAATTGAGGTCCAATGAATCAATGAATGAATGTTAATCTTTACTCTTTGAATGGAAAGATTCTACAATTACTGTTGGTTAATAAATACATTATGCTAATGAACTCTACACTAAAATTTAAAACGGGGTTTAGTAAGTGTTTTGCAGCCATCCCATAACTAGCATCTGTTGTCCTGGATATATTAGTAGTCCTTGACTACTAATTAGTTGTATTGCTAAGTGAGATGGTTCTTAAATGAATTTTCCCTATTTTACAACTTTTCTTGCCACAGTTGTTAAGTGAATTACTGCAGTTCAGGGGTGAAATGCTCCGGGTTCGGACTGGATTGCCCGATCCGGTAGCAATGGCGGCGGGTGGTTCGGAAAACCGGTAGCAAAAATCCCTGCGTCCCCACCCCCCCGCCCCCCAATGCCCAGCTGAGCTGCGCAATCATCAGAGGCTTTTTAAAATTTATTTATAAAAGCATTTTTTCTACAACCTCTTCGGCCGAAAAAATGGTTTTAAAAGTAAAAAAAAAAAAAAGCCTCTGATGATTGCGCGGCTCAGCTGGGATCGTCAGAGGCTTTTAAAAGCATTTTTTCTACAACCTCTTCAAAAATGCTTTTAAAAGTAATAATAATAAAAAAGAGTTGGCCACGCCCACCCAGTCACATTACCACCACCCCCCACCAAGCCACACCCACAGAACCGGTAATAACACATTTTAGATTTCACCCCTGCTGCATTTGTGAAGTTAGTAACACCGTTGTTAAGTGAATCGGGCTTTCCCCATTGACTTTGCTTGTCAGAAGGTCGCAAAAGCGGATCACGTGACCTCAATACGCTGCAACCATCATAAATATGAATCATTCGCCACTTGAATTTTGATCACGTGACCAGGGGGAGGCTGCAACCATCCTAAATGTGAAAAACAGTCTTAAGTCACTTTTTCCAGTATCATTATAAGTTCAAACTGTCACTAAATGAACTGTTGTAATTCGAGGACTCCCTGTACCGGATAACGCCAGTTCCAAGCGCATCATTCCTGTGAAACCTTTGAATCGAAACAGCTGAAAGACACCAGAGACTGTCCTATTATAGCATCATCTGAACATCACATCTCAGCCACAATAAATAAGATAGTTCAAATTGAGAGATATTCCTAATTTTTTTGCAGAAGGAAGACAATGCCCCAGCTCTCTGGAACCAGTGACCTCCTGAGGTCCAGACCACCCCCACCCTATTGGCCTTCCGAAAAGCAGTGAAGACCTGGCTTTTCCGGCAGGCCTGGGGCCGTTGATCTCGCTCTTGTGATCTGGCGAGATCCGGCCATGAATGGTGTGAATGGGTTTTAATGTTTTAATTTTTAAATGGTTTTATAATGGTTTTTTGAATGTATTGTAAGCCGCCCTGAGTCTTCGGAGAAGGTGGCATATAAATTGAATTAATTAAATTAAATTTCCTTGTTTCGTGCACATGTTTTCGCCCGAGCCAAAATCATCAGGCCAAAAATACCAACATCTAAATATCAATGAATTATTTTTTCAAAAAAACAAGGTGATCTGCTTTCTAACAGATTTAAGATAAATACGCGAAAACTCACTGGCAATTCAGACACCAAAAAATCTTTCCCCGGGATCTGGAAAACGCTTCGGAAATTGTAGCTGACACTTCCCCTTCGACTAAACCTTGGAAGGGTAACAGATTAGTTGCTTCACAATGGCTACAGGCATTTTATCTCAATTTGGAGTAGTCAACCACAATTCACTTGAGAGCCATTTCGCTGTGGTTCGACATCCAAATTAAGGATCTATGACGATCTTGAACAGACTAGTAACTCGGTGCTAAACAAGGAAAAGAGCAGATCAAGGCTGTGATGATGGAATCGCTCTTATTCCTTCTGAAGGCGCTTTTTATGAATTAGCCTCGAGAGCAATTCCATTGCCTTCCTTAGTCCATGTCCCTCAAAACTGCCTTATAAGTCTCTGGTTTTTGTTTTTATTTCTATTCTGCCTTTATTATTTTCACAATTAATTCAAGGCTGTGAATGTATCCAACACAACTTCTCCCTCCTATTTTCTCTATAACAACAACCCTATAGGGTAGGCTGGGCAGTTCTGAAGGCAGAACTACAACTCACCACTTCCTGTTGATTGGCCCAAAGTCCTCCAGCCGGCTTTCATGCCTAAGGCAGGACTAGAACTCACTTCCTCCTGGTGATTGACCTAACGTCACCCTGCTGTCTTTCATGGCTAAGGCAAGACTAGAACTCACCACCTCCTGGTGATTGGCCCAAAGTCACCCAGCTGGCTTTCATGACTAAAATGGAATTAGAAGTAGAAGTAGAAATATTTAATTATCCATATTACCACAGCAGCAAGAATAATCTACGTTCAGAATTGGAAAAATGATAATAAACCATCCGAAGATAATCTGATTAGAAAAGTTTTGGAATGTGCGGAGATGGACAAATTAATAAAGAGATACAAGAAAAAGAGGAAACAGTACTTAGTCTGGGAGAAATGATATGAATGGTTGGAGGAGAGAGATAAAAGGCAAGGAAAAATTAAATAATGGTCAAAATAGGAGTAGAAGTACAATTGTAAATATGAGGAGAGAAAAATGATAGAAATGAAAGTGTGTACACGGATATTTTTATGTATATATGTAAATAAATAAATAAATATTAGAAGTATGTGTATAAAAGATATAGTAGAAATAAGGGAGGAAAAAATGTATAAGTATGAAATTTTTGACTGATACGAAACTGTTGAAACAGAAAAAGTGTTAAAGCTTTCTTTTTGTTTTTAAAAAAAATGTTTTTTTTTTTAAAAAAAAAGAAGTAGAAATTGAGATGCCCACATGTGCAAACCACGCATCTCTTGGATGCAACCATCTCCATATTCCAGTCAAACAACACATTACAGCAGGTTTCCAAACTTGGGAATGATAAGGCTTGTGGATTTCAACTCCCAGAATTCCCCAGCCAGCTTCAAACTTTTAAACTGCCAAATTTGGAGACCCCTGCGTTACAACATCAACCCTTTTAAAGGTTGGTGAACCTTCCGAATATACATCCAGTTTTTGCTTTGCCTTCCATCCCACAACTGAATGCATGTAAGAAAGTTCAATCCAAGGTTTTTTTAAAAAAAAAAGAGTCCCCAAAACATTCAGTTTATAAATGAAACTCTCTGCCAGGATTCTTGCTTGTTCACACTTGAGAAATGTTTTCTTATGTACAGCAGATAATAGAATTGCCAGCAATCCACTTCACAAGCAGTTGTAAATTGATTTTTTTTCGAATTAATCTTTAACTAAAAGCTAAACAGACCCGTCTATGGCACAGAAAGAGAAACCGTTGTGGTGCTATTCATGTGAGCCTCTGTGTTTGTTTCCTGGAGCTACAGTTCTCCATCAACGCCATAATCTTGAGTATCAATGACCTTACTACTAGGCTACTTAGCAGCCATCGACATTATCTTTACCCTGCTTACTTGTTACAATGGTCAATCAAAATTGGCATTTTTGGCTAAGAAGGGATAACTTGGGAGAGCTCCTTCCTAAAAAGTTGGAAGAACATTTTGTACATTTCTCTCTCAAATGATCAGCTTTTTTTTTACAAATTATCAAACTAGATACACGGATTTCTACATTCTAACAGAATAACAGAGTTGGAAGGGACCTCGGAGGTCTTCTAGTCCAACCCCCTGCTCAAACAGGAGATCCTACCATTCCAGACATGTGGCTGTCCAGGATCTTCTTCAAAGCCTCCAGTGAATGGAGCGCAGACAGCTTCTGAAGAGAGTTCTGCTGGTTAATTGTTCTCACTATACGCAGACCCCAACTTAAAGACGGCAATTGAGCCCAAACTTTTTGTTGCCAACTGAAACGTTTGTTCAGTAAATTTTACCCCATTTTACGACCTTTCTTGCTGCGTTTGTTAAGTGAATCGCTGCGGTTGCTAAATTAGTAAGACGGTTGTTAAATGAATCTGACTTCCCCACTGAGTTTGCTTTGTCAGAAGGTGGCACAAGGGACGGTGCAACCGTCAGAAATAATGAGTAATTATAACTAAAATAGGTCTGCTTGAATATAATGTCTGACTCACAAACCCCTTAAGAACTATTTACAAATATAAAATTGTTTTAAAAACTATTGGAAATCTATGGGCCGAATTCTAACCGACTCCTATTTATGACGCTTGTTGCGAAGGTCTGACCACAAAGTCCACGGGGAGGCCCGATTCACTTAACAACCGTGTCACTAACGGAACTGCAAGTGATTCACTTAAGCATTTGCGGCAAGCAAGGCCGTAAAATGGGGCAAATTCCGCTTAACGACTGTTTCGCTTAGCAACAGAAATTTTGGTCGAAAGTGAAGGACGGCCAACTTTTAGGCAGTTTATTGCTGACCTTCTCACCGACCGAAAATAATGCCAGGCTCTTAATGCTGAGACAATCATAATAACAATTTCCCTGGTGGGGAAGCAGAACTTGAAAAACAAAACAATATATTGACACATGTTGTTTCTTGAGGCGATCACTTCGCGGAATAAGATCTCAAATGTTTTGAAGTTCCTTCTGATTCTCAATAAATATATTGACTTGAAATGCAGTTTTCTAGCAACAGGGGAAGGAAGGTGGGTGAGGGGAGATTCTGAGGAGGCTTTCTGGGTGATGTTCAAGGCTGAACATCAGTGGTGGGATTAAGAACCGGTTCGGCGAGCGCGCGCTTCGCGCTGAAAATCAAGCATTTAGAAGCTCAGCTGCTTACCTTCCACCTCAGTAACGGTAAGTAGAATAGCGAGGGGGGAATCAGCTGTGCTCCGTGATTGAGATGAGCTAGAAAGCAGGAAATAAAGGACAGGATAGGGCGGGGGCAGGGCCAGCTGACTGTCGGAGCTACCAGTCCGCCGGAACCAGTCTGAACCGGCTGAATACCACCTCTGGTTCTATGCAACAATAATTCTGCTTCTACAGGTACTCCTTCACTTACAACGGTTCATTTAGTGACCATTCGAAGTTACAACAGCACTGAAAAAAGGGACTTATTATTGCTTTTCACACTTACCACCATTTTAGCATCCCTATGATCCTGTCATATACCAATGCTTACCAACTGACTCATATTTACGATGGTCGCATTGTCCCGGCGTCGTATGATCCCCTTTTGTGACCTTGTGAGAGGCACAAGTCCAAGCCAGATTCGCATCACAACCTTGTGACTAACTTAACAAAGGCAACGATTCGCTTAACAACGGTGGCAAGGAAAGTTGTAAAATGCGGTAAAACTCCCTTAACAAATGTTTCACTAAGCAACATAAATTTCGGGCTCAGTTGTGGTCGTAACTCGAGGACTATCTGTTTAGGTAGTCCTCATCTTACAACCATTTATTTAGTGACCGTTCGGAGTTACAACAGCATAAAAAAAGTGGCATATGAGCCGTGGTGGCGCAGTGGTTAGAGTGCAGCACTGCAGGCTACTTCTGCTGACTGCCGGCTGCCTGCAATTTGGCAGTTTGAATCCCAGCCAGGCTCAAAGTTGACTCAGCCTTCCATCCTTCCGAGGTGGGTAAAATGAGGACCCAGATTGTTGGGGACAAGAGGCTGATTCTGTAAACCACTTAGGAGAAGGCCGTAAAGCACTGTAAAGTGGTATATAGGTCTAAGTGCTATTGCTATTGTTCACACAAATGACCACTGCAGCGTCCCTGTGGTCATGTGATCAAAATTTGGCAGTTTGACAACTGCATGTATTTATGACGATTGCAATATCCTGAGGTCATGTGATCACCATTTGAAACCAAAGTCAAAGGAAGAAATCACATTTGCTTAACGGCTGCAGTGATTCACTTAACAACTATAAAGTGGGGAGGGGGTTTGCAACTCACTCAACCATTGCCTGGCTCAGCAACAGACATTTGAGGCTCAGCTGTGGTCATAACTCGAGGACTAGCTGTCCCCTGCTTTCTTCATGGCAGCGGAAGATGCACAAACTGAAGATCAGTTTGAGAGATGGCGATTGGCCTGAACACATCTAGCAAATCCTCGCAAAATTTAATCTCAATCTTTTCCATCTAATCCAGCACCCTACAAATTCAATTTAATTTTCTTCAAGTAAACCTGGAAGGGACCTTGGAGGTCTTCTAGTCCAATCCCCTGCTCGAGCAGGAGACCGTATATCATTTCAGACAGATGGCTGTCCAGCCTCTTCTTAAAAACCTCCAATGATGGAGCCCCTACAACTTCTAGTGGCAAGCTGTTCCACTGGTTAATTGTCCTCACCGTTGGGAAGTTTCTCCTTAGTTCAGGTTGCTTCTCTCTTTGATTAGTTTCCATTTGTTGTTTCTTGTCTTGTCTTCTGGTGCTTTGGAGAATAATTTGACCCCCTCTTCTTTGTGGCAGCCCCTCAAATACTGGAATACTGCTATCATGTCCCCTCTAAGCCTTTCTTTTCCAAATTGACCCAACAAAAGATCTGAGGGAATCTTCAAAAGTTGAACAGAATCACATATTTTCTATGCTGGTCAGAGGCCAAAGAAAGTACTTCAGATCCTTGCATTCGTCCCTTCTCATTTCAACCAGTGTTTATTTCACTAGGGATGCCAATTGGTTTTTATTCTGGAATCACTGAACGATTCAATCCCGGAGGAAAGCTTTAGCTGCAGGCAACAGCTCGTGTTTTCAAACATTCACAAGCAAAGTTGCTGTCTTGGAAAAAACAAGAGATCCCCTCCATTTCCCCAAGACTTTATAAATGTATAGCAGGGTTATTTTTTTAAAAAAATAAAAATAAAATAAAATAAATAAAATAAAATAAAATAATAAAATAAAATAAAATAAAATAAAATAAAATAAAATAAAATAAAATAAAATAAAATAAAATAAAATAAAATAAAATAAAATAAAATAAAATAAATAATAAAATAAAATAAAATAAAATAAAATAAAATAAAATAAAATAAAATAAAATAAAATAAAATAATCAAATCAAATCAAATAAAATAATAAAATAAAATAAAATAAAATAAAATCTGAATTTAGATATCTCCGTGCCATTGCACATGTGCTAGTATAAAACATTTTGTAGGTAAAGATCTGAGCATGTTTTTTCTACCCAGTTCCTTTCCATCAAATTGAATTATATGTGCAGCCTAACAATAGCTCAATTGTTGTCTAAGGACTTGGCACCCAGGGAAACAACGATTTGTCTTTTTTCTTCTTTTTTCCCCCAAAGTAAAATTAAAACAATAGAGGAGGGGGGGGGAGTCATTTCAGGAAGAAACAAAAAGCTTGGATCCTCCCACCCACGATACGTGAACCGAAGATTTTCAAGACTGGAGTTTTGAAAATAATGGATCACATATTTCCTGAATGCAGCCCCCTCCACTAGATAAGCTACACGCAGGTTGTCCCAAAGGTGTTTTTTTTTCAAAAGGGAACTGGACTTCCTGGTTTTTTTCCTTGAAGATGTTTCGCTTCTCTTCCAAGAAGCTTCTTCCGTTCTGAGTCAGAGCTGAAGAAGCTTCTTGGATGAGAAGCGAAACATCTTCAAGGAAAAAACCAGGAAGTCCAGTTCCCTTTTGAAAAAAAACACCTTTGGGACAACTGTGACTGAGAATCTCCATAGATATTTAATATGCAGGTTGTTACATTCAAATAATTATAATCATTTATAATTGTATATATAATGGTTATACACTGTATATATACAAAAAGGTCGCGGTGTCCTGAGGGTCAGCTGATGCCCTTCAGACAAGCAATGGGGAAGCCAAATTCCTTTAACAACTGTGTTACTCATTTAACAACTTCAGCCATTCACTTAACACACGTGGCGAGAAAACAATGTCACTAACTTAACCACGGCAGCAATTCACTTAACAAACGTGGCAAGAAAAGTCATAAAACGGGGCAAAACCCGCTTAACAAATTTCTCACTTAGCAACATAAACTTTGGGGTCAATTGCGGTCAGACGTTGAGGACCAGCTGTATATCATACTCGCCGGTACACATCGATCAGCTGTGGATTTATCTGTGGCCAGGATAATATCTGCCTAGTGCCCTGGCTAAAGTATGAACTCCTTCCTTCTCCAAACATATTTGTCCCACGTGGTCAGGTAGTTAGGTTATTTCTGGCTTCTGGAGTCACCAAGGGACGCGTTCCAATTGTACAAAAACAGGGAGCCAACTGACTTATAAACACTGGATGTCACACCGAGCAATATTCTCGGCGCATTTTTTTTTTAACTCCTTGAAGGGCACCGAACTCTCCCCGAGACGCCTGCCTACAACCAAGACTGTTGTTTTCTTCCTCTCGAGAGCCCATTTAAATCGCATTGTAAAATGCAACCATGCGCTACAGCTACCCATTCTTCACCCGGGTTCATTTAAGGTCCCCTTGTTTGTTTGTTTTGGCTGAAAGGCGCCAGCGTCCGTGTTTATGAAAAACGGGTTACGTTTTTTTGGCACGGGGATCCTTCCTGCGGAATCCGTGCCCTTTTTGGAAAACGCTTCGGCTTACCTTCAGATTCTGCATTTTCTACTCCCTGAGATTCTCGCACCCATTAAATGACTTCGCTTTTATGCATCAGGATTCTTTCCTATCAGAAAAACGCCGGCCGCCCGATTTGCAAAATATCCTAAAAAGAAGGATTTTAAGCTGGGAGCAAAGCGCTATTTGAAAACCTCAAGAGCCAAACCTCAAGGAGGACCTTAAATGCACCAAGTCAAACTTTTAGTCCTACTCTTTTAAGGTTTCTCAGAACTCTTGACCATAGAACAAGGAAACTTTATAGGAATATTCCAAAGGACAAAAAGCTAGGAGGAAAATAAGAGCGACAACCTAGTGTTCAAAGCTACAAGCAACACACTTTTCCAAGGTCACTTAGCCAGCATGACGAAGCAAAGCACCGAAACTACTTTCAAGACAGCCCTGATAATTAAATATTATAGTATCGGCAATTATCCTGACTGTATCAGGATAACTGGGGAATACAAGATACCTCCAGTGAAAACTTACCGCTTGGGGAGAGAAAAAATCAGATTACGATTAAGAAAAAGTCTCTTTCTTTTCTTAAAATCCCCAGCCCTGTTTGTCCTTCAATGATAAACACGGCTATCTTCCAAGCCTCCTTTGTTAGAGGGTTGTTGTTTTTTTTTTTTGCTTCACCTTGCTTACAATAAAATTGGAGTGTAGGGGGGAAGAGATAGGGAAGGCATCACTTAAAAGAAATACAGGCAGTCCTCTACTTACAACGCTTCACTTAGTAACCATTTGAAGTTACAACCATTTGAAGTTACGATCGTTTTTCACACTTAGAACCATTGCAGCCACGGTCACACGATCAAAATTCAGTTAAATTCAACTAGAACAATTAATCAGTTAATTATTTAATAATTAATAACTTGCCTCCAGAAGTTGTGAATGCTCCAACACTGGAAGTTTTCAAAAAGAGATTGGATAACCATTTGTCTGAAGTGGTGTAGGTTTTCTGCACTCTGTTATTCTACTCTACTCTACTCTACTCTACTCTACTCTATATCCTATCCTATCCTATCCTATCCTATCCTATCCTATCCTATCCTATCCTATCCTATCCTATCCTATCCTATCCTATCCTATCCTATCCTATATTCTATTCTTTCCCCTCTTCATTCTATTCTGTTCTGTTCTGTTCTATTTCTATGCCATGCCATCCCCATCCCCATCCTTGGCAACTAGCTCACATTTATGACGGTCGCAGTGTCCCAGGGTCATGTGATCCCCTTTCAGGACCTTCTGATAAGCAAAATCAATGGGGAAGCCAGATTCACTTAACAGCCAATGTGGCTAACTTAACAACTGCAGTGGTTCGCTTAACAGCTGAGACAAGAAAGGATGTAAAACGGGGCAAAACTCACTTAAACGTCTCACTTAGCAACAGAAATTTTGGGCTCAGTTGTGGCCGTAAGACGAGGACTTTGTGTAGTTTCTAGCATGAGCAGCACTTGGCCTCCAAGCCCATCGATGTTACAAGTCCGCATTGGCCTGGCTCTATTAAGGAACAGGAGCCGTGTGAAGGTTTTCCATTGCAGAGTAACAGAGTTGGAAGGGACCCTGTAGGTCATCTAGTCCAACCCTTTGCCCAAGCAGGAAACCCTACACCCGTGATGGCGAACCTAGAGCATATGTGCCACAGGTGGCAGGCCGAGCCATATTTGTGGGCACGTGAGCATTGCCCTAGCTGAGCTCCAGCACGCTTGCAGGTGCTGGCCAGCTGATTTTAGGGCCTTCTGGGCCCACCGGAAATCAGCAAATGGGCTGTTTCCGGCCTCCAGGATGGTGGGAAAGGCTGTTTTCACCTTCCCCAGGCTCCTAGAAAGTCTTTGGAGACTGGGGAGGGCGAAAAATGAGCCCACCGTGCCATCACATGCCAAAAGTGGGGGGAGCATGGGGGGGGTGGCGTGCATGCGTGGGGGTCAGGGCGCATAGAATTATGGGTGTGGGCACGCGTGCGCGCAACCATCCCACACTCCCCCTGCTTTTGGCACGCAATGGCAAAAAGGTTAGCCATCACAGCCCTACACCATTCCTAAAGTAAGAAGAAAACCACTGAAGCAAATTACATTGGTAGTACAGTGGTCTAAAGCACCCTGTTATTAAGACCAGCTGCCTGCAATTACTGCAGGTTCGAATCTTGCCAGGCTCAAGGTTGACTCAGCCTTCCATCCTTTCTAAGGTAGGTAAAATGAGGACTTAGATTGTGGGGGCAATAAGCTGACTTTGTATAAATATACAAAAGTATGAAGGCTATTGCTTAACGCACTGTAAGCCGCCCTGAGTCACCGGAGAAGGGCGGCATATAAATCAAATTTAAAAAAAAAATAAAATTGGTAGATGGCCATTATTCGTAACAACTAGACCAGTGATGGCTAACCTTTTTGCCATCATGTGCCAAAAGCGGGGGGAGTATGGGGAGGCCACCCGCCCGCGTGCCCACACCCATAATTCTATGCCCCCTGCCCCTTGCACATGCGCGCATGACCCCCCCCGTGCTTCCCCAGCTTTTGGCACGAGATGGCACGGTGGGCCCATTTTTTGCTCTCCCCAGGCTCCAGAGCCTTTCTAGGAGCCTGGGGAGGGCAAAAATGGCCTTCCCCACCCCCATGGAGGCCCTTCGGAGGCCGGAAATGACCCATTTGCCAAGTTTCTGGCCTCTGGGGGTTTGTGGAGAAAGCCATTTTAGCCCTCCCCAGGCTCCTAGAAAGGCTCTGGAGCCTGGGAGAAGTGAATAACGGGCCTTCCCCACCTTCCCGAGGCCTTCCGGAGGATGGAAACAGCCTGTTTCCCTACTTCTGGTGGCCCAGAAGGCCCAAAAATCAGGTGGCGGGAGCTGAGCTTGCGTGCCCACCGATATGGCACCGAGGGGCCACCTGTGGCACGCGTGCCATAGGTTCGCCATCACGGAACTAGATTCAGGAGAAGAAGTAAGCAGAGAATCACACAACTTCATGATTTGTGCTTCTGTACAAATACACACACTCCCCCACCCCCTGACTGCCTTTATTGACACCAATTTAAATGGCCTCTTTACTGATAGAAGAAAGAAAAGGCATGGATGAGAGATTTGAACCTCCGAGGAGGAGGCACCAGGCTACGAAGCAGGAGGTTGTGAGTTCTAGTTCCACCTTAAAGTCATGAAAGGCTTTGGGCCAGTTATTCTCTCAGCCCAACTCACCTCACAGGATTGTTGTGGGCAGGGGAGAAATCCAGCAGGTTTTGACAGGTTCTGAAGAACCGGTACCGGAAATTTTGAATAGTTCGGAGAACCGGCAAATGCCACCTCTGGCTGGCCCCAGAATGGGGTGGGAATGGAGAGTTTGCAATACCCTTCCCCCAGGACTGGGGAGGGAATGAGGATTTTGCAGTATCCTTCCCCTGCCACGCCCACCATGCCACCCCCACCAAGTCACACCACGCCCACCAAGCCACGCCCACAGAACCGGTAGTGTAAAAAAAACTGGATTTCACTACTGGTTGTGGGGAACAATTGGAGGAGGAAAGTGTGTTGGAAATGTTTGCCATCTTGAGGGGAAGGAAGGAAGGAAGGAAGGAAGGAAGGAAGGAAGGAAGGAAAGAAGGAAGGAAGGAAGGAAGAGAGGGAAGGAAGAGAGGGAAGGAAGGGAGGAAGGAAGGGGGAGAGGGAGAAAGGAGGGAGGGAGGGAGGGGGAGAGGGAGAAAGGAGGGAGGGAGGGAGGGAGGAAGGAAGGAAGGGGGAGAGGGAGGGAGGGAGGGTCAGACTTAATCATCTCCAGGTAAAGCTGACCAATATCAGAATTTGGAAAATGACAAGTCTCTTGAATAGAGCCAAATTTTGTGTTATCCTGCTTGTAAAATCGGAACTTCATGACTGCCCTTCAACGAAGCCACCCAGTTGTAATGTGTTTCTTTCTTGCATTTTGTTTGTACTCCTTTTTATTTTTGACACGCTTCTATCGGTAAGTGGGTCTGCAAGCGTAGCAAAAAATTCTAGTCTGTTTTGTATGCACCAATGCTGAGGGGCAGAGGTGGGCAACCAGGGCCCCCTTTATGACCTTGCGGACTTCAACTCCCAGAACTCTTGAGCCAACCATGGGAATTCTGGGAGTTGAAGTCCATGGGTCATAAAGGGGGCCCTCGTTGCCCACCCGTTCCCATTTAAGAGGCCAATAAAAGTCCTACAGGAAGAGGAAGGAGGAACTGCATCCATAAAGCATTTTTTTTATCCTTCAGCCTTTAATTACGGAGGATAAAAACTCAGGCGGAAGACAAATGCCGATATTGCCATGTTCCCTGAAGCTCAGAATGGGCACACACATTAAGGAGACACACAAGTCACAGGATGTTCCCGAGTAACAATGCCTTAGGGCCAGCAACTCAAACTTTTGAACTTCCTCTATTAAACAACATCTATAGATACAGAAAAATCTATGTTCTCCACCGAGGACACAAAGCATCCAAAGCTTCCTGTTAAGGCGCAGAACGTGCCGTTTCGATTGTGTAGCAAACGGTCCCTTTTCCCACCCACCCCACACCCCCACCCCCGGTTCTCTGCGCTATTTCATTCCAGTTGATAGCTACCAAAATGCAAATCTACTAACCTGTGCAGACATAAGGAGATAGGATTTAAAGGCACCGGGCTACAAAGCAGGGAGCACAGGAGTTCTAGTCCTGCCTTAGGCATGAGAAGCCATCAGGGTGACCTTGGGCCAATCACTAGGAGATGGTGAATTGTAGTTCCGTCTTAGGCATGAAAGCCAACTGGGTGACTCTGGACCAATCACTAGGAGACAGTGAGTTCTAGTCCCCCTCCCCCTCCCCCATTAGGCATTTAAGCCAACTAGGTGACTCTTGGCCAATCACCAGGAGACAGTGAGTTCTAGTCCTGTTAGGCATGAAATATGACTAAGTGACTTTGGGCCTCTCACCAGGAGACAGTGAGTTCTAGTCCCCCTCCCCCTCCCCCCATTAGGCATTTAAGCCAACTAGGTGACTCTGGGCCAATCACCAGGAGACAGTGAGTTCTAGTCCCGTTAGGCATGAAAGATGACTAAGTGACTTTGGGCCTCTCACCAGGAGACAGTGAGTTCTAGTCCCCCTCCCCCTCCCCCCATTAGGCATTTAAGCCAACTAGGTGACTCTGGGCCAATCACCAGGAGACAGTGAGTTCTAGTCCCGTTAGGCATGAAAGATGACTAAGTGACTTTGGGCCTATCACCAGGAGACAGTGAGTTCTAGTCCCCCGCCCCCTCACCCCATTAGGCATTTAAGCCAACTAGGTGACTCTGGGCCAATCACCAGGAGACAGTGAGTTCTAGTCCCGTTAGGCATGAAAGATGACTAAGTGACTTTGGGCCTCTCACCAGGAGACAGTGAGTTCTAGTCCCCCTCCCCCTCCCCCCACTAGGCATTTAAGCCAACTAGGTGACTCTGGGCCAATCACCAGGAGACAGTGAGTTCTAGTCCCGTTAGGCATGAAAGATGACTAAGTGACTTTGGGCCTCTCACCAGGAGACAGTGAGTTCTAGTCCCCCTCCCCCCATTAGGCATTTAAGCCAACTAAGTGACTTTGGGCCTCTCACCAGGAGACAGTGAGTTCTAGTCCCCCGCCCCCTCACCCCATTAGGCATTTAAGCCAACTAGGTGACTCTGGGCCAATCACCAGGAGACAGTGAGTTCTAGTCCTCTGTTAGGCATGAAAGATGACTAAGTGACTTTGGGCCTCTCACCAGGAGACAGTGAGTTCTAGTTCCCTGTTAGGCATGAAAGCTGACTGGGTGACTTTGGGCCAATCACTAGGAGATAGTGAGTTCTAACCCTTTAAGTATTGGAAGACAGCTACCACATCACCCCTAATTCTTCTCTTCGATAGGCTGGACGTACCTAGTTCCCTCAACTGTTCATCATATGATTTAGTCTCCAGTCCCCTAATCCTCTTTGTTACTCTTCTCTGCACATTTTCTAGGGTCTCAGCAACCTTTTTTTGTATTTGTGGTGACCAGAACTTGACACAGTTCAATCCACAGTTCATAATAGAGGACCAAGGATTTTTTTGCTGGACAACCTGTATTACGTCTAGGGGCTTCCTCGCTTCATCCACCTTCAAAATAAGCCAAAAAAGTAGCCATATTATCCTGCTATTACAAAACATCAAAAATACTGTTTGTGACATTCTACTGCCCAAAGGCAATAGAACCAATCGCAGGATCATAAAATTCCAGAGAAAATATATTGCAGCAATAAATTATAAAGGAACATAATCCCAATAAACACTTTTTAAATTTTAAAGTACTCCTCACGATAGCTTGGGGAAGCCGGAACCACTGGTGAAATGTAAAATTTGTTACTACCGGTTCTGTGGGCGTGGATTGGGGGGGAGGGGTAATGTGATTGGGTGGACATGGCCAACTTTTTAAAAAAAACTTTTAAAACCATTTTTTCTACAACTTCTTCTGCTTCTTGCTTTTAAAATACTTTTAAAAGCCTCTGACGATCCCAGCTGAGTTGCCTGATCGGCAGAGGCTTTTTTTCTTTTAAAAATATTTTTTCTATAACCTTTTTGTCCGAAGAGGTTGTAAAAAAAATGCTTTTAAAAGCCTATGACAATCCCAGCTGAGACATGCGATCATCAGAGGCTTTTTTTTCTTTTTACTTTTAAAAGCATTTTTTCGGCCGAAGAGGTTGTAGAAAAAATGCTTTTAAAATTTTTTTAAAAAAAGCCTCTGATGATTGTGTGGCTCAGCTGGGCATGGGGGGGGGCAGAGATTTTTGCTACCGGTTCTCCGAACTATCCCCCGCCATCGCTACCGGATTGGGCGATCCAGTCCGAACTGGGAGCATTTCACTCCTGGCCGGAACATTGCAATTTGCGAATTAAAATAAAGATGTACAGTCAATTTACTGGGAGCATGAGTGGCGCAGGAGTCTAATGCCTCCTAAGGCAGCATTTAACATCCAGCTGCCTGCAATTACTGCAAGTTCAATTCTCACCAGGCTCAAGGTCGATTCAGCCTTCCATCCTTTCTAAGGTAGGTGAAATGAGGACCCAGATTGTGGGGGCAATAAGCTGACTTTGTATAAAAAATATACAAAAGTATGAAGACTATTGCTTAACGCATTGTAAGCCGCCCTGAGTCTCCGGAGAAGGGCAGCATATAAATCCAATTTTAAAAAAAAAAAATCCTTTCCATCAGAACGGTACCCCAACCAGGGTTCCACGGTATGTGGGAATGACCTTGTCAGACAGAAGGAAGAGCCACAGGCTGGACAATCAGCATGTAAAAAGTATCTTAGCCCATGGAAGGAAGAAGGTTGTGGGGAACATTCCAGAAGGAACTTACAACAGGTCCTTGAAGTTCCATAAGACTTTCTGATAAGCGGTTTGGGGTAATGAAGGGAAAAAAAAATGGGAAGTACAGAGTTAAATAAACTGACCCTCCACCCACCCACCCACCCACAGCAACTGCAAAGAAGGGGATGCCAGCTGTGTTTTGCAACAACTAATGCAATCCTAGGCGGCATTAACAGAGGGATAGAAATCAAGATCACGTGAATTATTAGTACCGCTTTATAAGGCCTTGGTAAGAGCACATTTGGAATCCTGCATCCAGTTTGGTCATCATATTGTAAACAGGATATTGAATCTCTGGAAAGAGTGCAGAAAAGAGCAACAAAGATGATGAGGGGCCTGGAGGCTAAAACGTATGAAGAACGACTGCAGGAATTGGGTATGTCTAGTTTAATCAAAAGAACGACTAGGGGAGACACGATAGCAGTATTTCAGTATTCTTTGGGTTGCCCCAAAGAAGAGGGAGTCCACCCTATTCTCCAAAGCACCTGAAGGCAGGACAAGAAGCAATGGATGGAAACCAATCAAAGAGAGAAGCAACCTAGAATTAAGGAGAAATTTCCTGACACTTCAAACAATTAATCAGTGGAACAACTTGCTTCCAGAAGTTGTGAATGTTGCTGCAACATTGGAAGTTTTTAAGAAGATGTTGGATAACTATTTGCCTGAAATGGTGTAGGGTCTCCTGCATGAGTAGGGGGTTGGACTAGAAGACCTCTAGGTCCCTTCCAACTCTGATGATGACAACGACGACAGCAATCCAGTTCAAATTGCTTAAGAATAGCTCTTGATAGGAGCTGATTTTCCTTGTATCAAAATAGCCCACTAGATTGAATAGCCGTTGAGGAATATATATGGAGTTTCCTGTAGAATGCACACATACTTACAACACACACAAATCATACACAGGCATGTTGTAAGCATAGTTTTTCCCCCCCTCCTAATAATAGATATAAAAGAGAACTCAAGCCATTCCACCCTCTGCCACCCCTACAAAAACATCAAATATTTCGTTCCATAAATAATTGCAATAGGATACCGAAGCTTTTCCTAAACAAACAATAGACTGATTGTGTGATGTTTTGCCATGAGCAAAGCAGGAGTGGGGAAGGGAGAGAGGAAGGGGACAGACAAAGGGCAGCTTTCAGAAGCCAGTACGGGGGCTTCTCCAGCCTCCACCGGGGAGGGTGCACTTCCTCGCCCAAGTCTAGCTGTAAATTTTCTTTTCCCCTTTCAGCATCAGCAAAGAGGCTATAAAAGGGAAAAAGGAAAAAAAAAACCTTTCAAATACAGGTAGTCCTCGTCTTAACAGTTCCGTTTAGCGACGGTTCAAAGTCACAAAGTTATAGGGAGTGTCAAGAAATTAAATTTAAAAAAGGGATGATCAAAGCAAACAATTATAATGAAATATGGGGGGATTTTATAAAATCAGTGTTGGTGGAAGGCAAAGGGAATAAACCTACTCAAGAATATATGTTGTTTTGGAGGGGATAAGGGCACAATTGGAATATATTGAATATCTTTTAATTGTTAATAGACGAAGAAATATAAAGGGGAAAAATGGTTTCTGGGGAGTGAGGGTGCACTGTAATATTTGTTTTGGGGTTTTTTCCTTTTTCCTTTTTCTTTCTTTCTTTCTTTCTTTCTTTCTTTCTTTCTTTTTTTGTATTTAGATGGACTATGTTTGTATTATTTGTATTTAAAAATTTTTCTCTATATATATGTTTATATATATATTGCTCAAAAAAATAAAGGGAACACAAGCAGAAGACATCCGATATCTGAATGAATGAAATAGCCTTATTAAATACTTTCTTCGTTACATACAGTAGTTTATACACTCCTCAAACAAGTAAAGGGAACACAAAACTACTGTATGTAACGAACAAAATATTTAATAAGGCTATTTCATTCATTCAGATCTCGGATGTCTTCTGCTTGTGTTCCCTTTATTTTTTTGAGCAGTGTATATATAATTAATATAATATAATATAATATAATATAATATAATATAATAAATATAATATAATATAATAAATATAATATAATATAATATAATATAATATAATATAATATAATATAATATAATATAATATAATATAATATAATATATATACATACATATATATTATATTTTGCTGATAAAGAAATAAAGGGAGACTATCAGCGAAATATAAATTTCATGGCTTAGGGCCGGGGTATTTATGAGACCGCCTTCTGCCACAAATAGCCTCCCACTGGCCACTACGCTCACACAGAGTGGGCCTCCTCAGGGTGCCGTCCGCCAGACAATGTCGGCTGGCGACCCCCAGGGGGAGAGCCTTCTCTGTGGCGGCGCCCACCCTCTGGAACAACCTCCCCCCAGAGATACGTACAATAACAGACCTCCGGATTTTTCGTTGGCCCCTGAAAACCTATTTATTTCAACTAGCTGGGCTGGCTTGAGTTAAATTTTAAATTGATTTTAAATTGGGTTGTTTTAATTTACGGCCAAAACATTTAATTATTTTAAACTGCTTTTAAATTTTGTATGTTCTGTTTTTTACTTTGGCTGTTCACCGCCCTGAGTCCTATTGGAGAAGGGCGATATAGAAATGGAAACAAACAAACAAACAAACAAACAAATAAATAAATTTGGTATAAAATGGTTTGTTTTGTTTTGTTTTGTTTAATTTGATTTATATGCCGCCCTCTCCGGAGACTCAGGGCGGCTTACAATGCGTTAAGCAATAGCCTTCATACTTTGGTATATTTATACAAAGTCAGCTTATTGCCCCCACAATCTGGGTCCTCATTTTACCTACCTTAGAAAGGATGGAAGGCTGAGTCAACCTTGAGCCTGGTGAGATTTGAATTTACAGTAATTGCAGGCAGCTGGTGTTAATCACAATGTTTTGTCTGCTGAGCCACTAGGCTCAGCAGACTGTTGTCAATTCGACTGCTTGAGGGCTCCTGGATTGGAGCTGAAAGGCGAAAGGGAAGCAGTATGCTCCCTCCCACATGTTGGTGTAGACCAGGTGCCTTGATAGAACAACACTTTATATCTATCTATCTATCTATCTATCTATCTATCTATCTATCTATCTATCTAGTATGTCACAAAGTTATAGGGAGTGTCAAATTTTTCAACTTTCCATATTTCCAAACATTAAGAGTTGTGACACACCTAAGAGATTGTAAAGGTATTTTGGTTACTTTGATATAATTTAGATGTGCTTGGTAAGTACCTACAAAAATATCATAACTTTTCAATGTTATGTCTGTTGGTGAAAAAAGTGATTTATGACCATTTTTTCCACACTTACAACCATTACAGCATCCTCATGATGACGTGCTCAAAATTCAGATGCTTCGTATTTATGACTGTTGCTGTATTCCGGAGTCATGTGATCCACTTTTGTAACCTTGGGCTCAATTAGGGCCATAGTCAAGGACTACCTACAGTTTGTAAACCAGCCAACTGTTGGATGGTTTCATCGAATTGAGTAGAGTAGAGTAGAGTAGAGTAGAGTAGAGTAGAGTAGAGTAGAATAGAATAGAATAGAATAGAATAGAATAGAATAGAATAGAACAGAACAGAACAGAATAATGGAATGAAGAAAGAACAGAACGGAATAGGGATAGGGATAGGGATAGGGATAGGGATAGGGATAGGGATAGGGATAGGGATAGGGATAGGATAGGAACAGAACGGAACGGAACGGAACGGAACGGAACAGAACAGAATAGAATAATGGAATGAAGAAAGAATAGAATAGAATAGAATAGAATAGAATAGAATAGAATAGAATAGAATAGAATAGAATAGAATAGAATAGAATAGAATAGAATAGAATAGAAATCTTTATTGGCCAAGTGTGATTGGACACATAAGGAATTTGTCTTTGGTGCATACGCTCTTGGAGTACATAAAAGATATATATATATAGTGCACTATACAACAAACCCTAAGTAGCAACTATATTTAATTTGTTACCAACATGGTCCCCCATAACTCTACATAGAAATGCCCTCATTTATGTCAAAGGCTTATTTTACCAATCCTCTGTTTTCTCCATTTAACTAGAGAATCCCTCCCCTCCCCTTAAAGCGTGAGTCTTCCAAACAAATAAACAGAACAGCGGAAGATGGAAACAACTCATAAACTATCTGACGATTCACAGCTGACTTCAATTATCCTATTGGACCTGTGCATTTCTCCCTCTTCGTTTATTTAATTTTTGAGAAAAGGACTGGGGTATGTCTAGCCATATGAGAAGAAGGACCAGGGGGGTGGCAGGATAGCAGGGTTCCAATATTTGAGGGGCTGCCACAAGAAGAGGGAGGGGTGGGGGGGTCAGGCTATTTTCCAAAGCACCAGAAGACAAGACGGGAAACAATGGATGGAAACTAACCAAGGAGAGAAGCAACCTGGAAATAAGGGAAAATTTCCTAACAGTGAGAACAATTAATCAGTGGAACGCAGGGTGGATTTGATTTAAATCGAGTTGATTTAAATCACAATTTAAATCATGATTTAAATCACTAGTAAAAAGCCTTGATTGAAATCAACTCGATTTAAATCATAATTTTTAAAGAGCAACTGTCATCTCTGCTACTCCTTTGACCCACTGTTGACTCACCGATGGTCCCAGTGTTGCAGAATATACAGCCTCATGCTACATAACTAAGCTCCATTTCATGCTGAATAAACTAAATGATTTATGTATCTTAAATAGAAAACTATCTTACGATAGATTTTTACCCCAAAAGTTTTTTATTAAAATAAATTCGATAAAAATAAAAAAAAAATCTGATTTAAATCAAAAAAATCTGTTTTTTTTTTGATTTTTTAAAAAAAAATCATTGATTTTTATCCACCCTGAGGGCAGTGGTTTCTCAACCTTGGAAGCTTGAAGATGGATGGACCTCAACTCTCAGAATTCCCCCAGCCAGCAGTGTTGGCTGGAGGAATTCTGAGAATTGAGGTCCATCCATCTTCAAGCTTCCAAGGTTGAGAAACACTGGGATAAGGTCTCCAGTTTGAGCTTGTTGAGGTTTACTAGAAGACCTCCAAGGTCCCTTCCTGCTCTGTTATTCTGTAATAAATGGCCCTTTCTCCAGCATTAAACCCTCAAAATGACTAAACTCCCATGGTCCAACCTAGTAAGAACCTTCCCACCCATACTGAGTCATCCTCCATCCTCCTGCCCACCTTGATCCAAGCTTTCCTCTTCTCCCACTCCCCACTCCTTGTGATGGTTTTACGCATTGCTTCCTAGACTGTGCATCCAGTTGGAAACTAAAACAGCTGCAGAGCAGGAGGCCCCGTGCAATTCACTCCCTCTACCAGCACCCCCCCCCCCCCCGGACACGACTCTCCGAAGTGCAACCGTACACAATCTTTGCCTCGGGAGCCTCTCTGGTGCCTCAGCAAACAGTTGTGTTTACTGCATCAGACGGGGACAGATTTTAACCCGTTCTTTTCCTTCCGAAAACGCCCTATGTGTTCCCTTCCCATTCTACGGGGAGCAAAGAACAAGCAAGGGTTGTAGTACAGTTTCCAGCTGAGGTTAGATTGTTAGAATAGAGATGGAAGAGACCTTGGAGGTCTTCTAGTCCAACCCCCTGCTCAGGCAGGAGACCCTGTACCATCTCAGACAAGTGGTTGTCCAGTCTCTTCTTAAAAACCGCCAGTGATGGAGCCCCCACAACTTCTAGTGGCAAGCTGTTCCACTGGTTAATTGTCCTCACTGCTAGGAAGTTTCTCCTTAATTCCAGGTTGCTTCTCTCCTGGATGAGTTTCCATCCAACACAATTGAGCACAAAATTTACATTGCTAAACGAGACGTTTATTAAGCGAACTTAGCTCCATTTTACAACCTTCCTTACCACCGTTGTTAAGGGAACCACTGCAGTCGTTACATTAGTAACACGGTTGTTGAGTGAATCCGGCTTCCCCATTGAGGTTGCTCGTCAGGAGGTCGCAAAAGCGGATCACACGATCCCCGCTAACCGTCATAAATACGAACCAGTTGCCAAGCGTCTGAATTTTTATCACGTGACCATGGGTATGTTGCAAGGTCGTAAGTGTGGAAAAAAGGGGTCCTAAGTCACTTTTTTCAATGCTGCTGTAACTGGGAAGGGTCACTAAATGAACTGTTGTAAGTCGAGGACTACCTGTATATATACAGCAGGGGTGTCAAAGTTGCAGGCTGGATGCGTCACGTGCTGACTCCGCCCCCACCTGGTTTAGCAAAGGGGGGTAAGTCCAGATACGTCACGTGACGCTGCTGTGATGACGCGCGTTTGACACCCGTTATAAAGAAGGCAATGCCTGCAACTTTTTACAATTCCTTATCAAGCCCGTTGTTATCAGCAATGGGGAGCTTGATAAGCTTCTTGGTTGACTTTCACCATAAACATGAAGGCAAGCACATGCGCCGATGGGTGGGAACGGAAGCAGCACCGTGCCCTCTGCAACACCCTGGACCTCTGCAGGTGAACAGGGAAACACCTGCACCTCCTTCTTTTCTTAGATCCAGGTGCTCACGTGCTACTTAGCGCTGTGGAATCCTGTGCGGGAAAACATGACTGTGTAAACACGATGTGGAAGAATAGCCATTTAAGACAGGGGTCTCCAACCTTGGCAACTCTTAAGACTTGTGGACTCCAACTCCCAGAGATCCTCAGCCAGCAAAGCTGGCTGAGGAACTCTGGGAGTTGGAGTCCACAAGTCTTAGAGTTGCCAAGGTTGGAGACCCCTGGTTTTAATAGACAGGCGGAGGACTCATTCAACCATTTCAAAATTGGGGATTTTTCCACATCTCAACCAGAAGAGAAGGTGAAGCTAGCCTACACAAACGATGAAGGATTATCCCAATTTATTTACGGACTTAATTAATCAAGCAATCAGAATGGAGCTGGAAGGGACCTTGAAGGTGGCCTAATCTAACCCACTGCTAAAACAGCAGACCCTATGCCCGTGATGGCGAACCTATGGCACGTGTGGCACATGGAGCCATATCTGTGGGCATATCAGCGTTGCCCTAGCTCAGCTCCAGTGCGCATGCGTGTGCCGGCCAGCTGATTTTCGGGTCCACCGGAAGTCGGGAAACGGGCCGTTTCCGGCCTCCAGAGGGCCTTCAAGGGGTGGGGAAGGCTGTTTTTGCACTCCCGAGGATCCTAGAAAGCCTCTGGAGCCTGGGGAGAGCGAAAAACAGGCCTTCCGGTCCCACCGGAAGTCAGGAAATGGGCCGTTTCCGGCCTCCAGAGGGCCTCCGGGGAGGAAGCTGTTTTCGCCCTCCCCCGGCTCCTAGAAAGCCTGTGGAGCCTGCGGAGGGTGAAAAACTGGCCTACCTGGACCACCGTGCCATCATGTGCCAAAAGCGGGGGGAACACAGCGGGGTCAAGGGCGCATGCGCAGGGGGGCAGGGCACTTTGAATTATGGGTTTGGGCAGGCACACATGTGCACGAGAACCCCCCCACATTCCCCCCGCTTTTGACACGCGACAGCAAAAAGGTTAGCCATCACCGCCCTATGCCATTTCAGACAAGTGACTGTCCAACCTCTTCTTAAAAACCTTCAGTGATGAAGCACCCACAACTTCTGTGGCAAGCAGTTCCACTGGTTAATTGTTCTCACTGTTCGGAAGTTTCTCCTTAATTCCAGTTTGCTTCTCTCCTTACTTAGTTTCCATCCACTGTTTCTTGTCTGGCCTTCTGATGCTTTGGAAAATAAGTTGATTCCCTCTTCTGTGTGGCAGCCCCTCAAATACTGGAACACTGCTATCACATCACCTGTAGTCCTTCTTTTCTCTAGGCTAGCCATACCCAGTTCCTACAACCTTTCTTCATATGTTTTCGACTCCAGGCCTTTAAATGTATCAATAAAATGAATAAACTAAAATTATTTAATTTAATTTAATTAATTAAATTTATATGCCGCCCCTCTCCGAAGACTCAGGGCGGCTCACAATACGTTTAAAAAATCATTATAAAAAGACATTGAAAAATTAAAAACATTAAAAACTCATTCACGCCATTCATGGCCGGATCTCGCCAGATCACAAGAGCGAGATCAATGGCCCCAGGTCTGCCGGAAAAGCCAGGTCTTCACCACTTTTCGGAAGGCCAATAGGGTGGGGGTGGTCCAGACCTCAGGATGTAAGTGGTGCCAGAGAGCTGGGGCAGCCACAGAGAAGGCCCTCCCCCGTGGGCCCGCCAGCCGGCATTGTTTAGCTGATGGGACCCGGAGGAGACCAACTCTGTGGGATCTTACCGGTCGCTGGGAGCTATGCGGCAGAAGGTGGTCTCGAAGATAACCTGGCCCTGAGCCATGTAGGGCTTTAAAGGTAATAACCAACACCTTGAATTGTGACCGGAGACCAACAGGGAGCCAGTGCAGCTCGCGGAGAATTGGTGTAATGTGGGTGTACCTAGGTGCACCCACGACAGCTCGCGCGGCTGTGTTCTTATCCCACTGAACTCTGAAGCAAAACAGAAAAAGGGGGAGGAATCCAAGGTCAAAGAACAGATCAACATTACATCCCTAATTCCTACCAGCACCACATAGCAACTTGCAAATGGTTCTTTAAACAGTTTGCATGATTTTGCTCGAGCCAATTTGTTGTCAACAGAGTCGAAACTCTTAATAGGATTAACCTGAACAAATCCTGCAGACCATTTTCATCAGCTCACCACCCTTGACAGGGCTGGGAGGGGAAAAGATATTGCATTTAAGACCCCATCTGTTTCCTCACCCCTTTTTCTCCCACCTACTCTGCTCCTATGTCAACAAAAACGATTAGGGGGGCTGGAGGCTAAAACGTATGAAAATAGGTTACATGAATTGAGTATGTCTAGTCTGGTGAAAAACAGGACTAGGGGGGACATGATAGCAGTGTTGCAATACTTGAGGGGCTGCTGCAAAGAAGAGGGGGTCAGCCTATTTTCCAAAGCACCAGAAGGGAAGACAAAAAAGCAACGGGTGGAAACTGATCAAGGAAAGAAGCAACCTAGAACTAAGGAGAAATTTCTTGACGCTGAGAGCAATCAACCATTGGAACTGGCTGCCACCAGAAGTTGTGGGTGCTCCATCACTGGAGGCTTTTAAGAAGAGACTGGACGGTCACTTGTCTGAAATGGTGTAAGGGTCTCCTGCTTGAGCAGGGGGTTGGATTAGAACAGGGGTCTGCAACAGGGTGGATTTGATTTAAATTGAGTCGATTTAAATCACAATTTAAATCATGATTTAAATCACTAGTAAAAAGGCTTGATTTAAATCAACTCGATTTAAATCATAATCTTTAAAGAGCAACTGTCATCTCTGCTACTCCTCTGACCCACGGTTGACTCACCGATAGTCCCAGTGTTGCAGAATATACAGCCTCATGCTAAATAACTAAGCTCCATTTCATGCTGAATAAACTAAATTATTTATGTATCTTAAATAGAAAACTATCTTACGATAGATTTTTACCCCAAAAGTTTTTTATTAAAATAAATTCGATAAAAATCAAAAAAATCCAATTTAAATTTAAAAAAAAAAATCTGTTTTTTTTTTTTTAAATCATTGATTTTTATCCACCCTGGTCTGCAACCTTAAGCATTCAAAGAGCCATTTGGACCCATTTTCCACAAAAAAGAAAACACCGGGAGCCACAAAACCCTTCCCGTGCCTGACTATTTCTTGAGCGGCCACAAAACTAGCCTATGTAGTTGAATTAAACGTTCCGTTTTCTTCTGAAACTTTTCTTTTCTTGGATGTATCCATGGTTGGCCTATGTGGATTGAAAAGCTCAATAAATCATGTGCCAGCGGGTGTCGCACATTGGCGGTTGTGACGCATATTTTGAGTGACAGGGAGCTGCAGCAGAGGGGTGAAAGAGCCACATGCGGCTCCAGAGCCCTAGATTGTTGACCCCTGGATTAGAAGACCTCCCCAAAGGTCCCTTCCAATGTTATTCTGATAGACTGATTGACCTGCAAGGTCCTTTCCAACTGTGTTATTCCGTTATACGGTGACCATTCAGAGTTACATACAAGAGCAATGAAAAAGTGATTTCTGACCATTTTTCATACTTACAACTGTTGCCGCATCCTCACCGTCACCTGATCAAAATCCGGGTGTTTGGCAACTGGCATGTATTTATGACGGTTGCAGTGTCCCAAGGTCCCATGATCAGCATTTGTAACCTTAGCGGGCTCCCCGAGAAGCAAAATCAATGGGAGAAGGCCAGATTCATTCAATGACCGTGTTAACAGCTGCATTGATTCACTCGGCCGTGGTGGCGAAATGGTCCGTAAAACAAGGCAAAACTCACTTAACGCCAAACTCCCTGAAGTCCAAAAGGTTGGTGACCCCTGGACTAGAAGACCTCCAAGTTCCCTTCCAACTCTATTATTCTATGTTCTCTGTCTTCGCTGCTAGCCAACCCAAAAGCAATCTTTCTCTATCCTACTCTAAGGTCAGGAACGTGCTACTCTAAATAATCCTGAAACAGGTGCACCAGCGTGGGCTATGAAATCATCAGCATACCCTGAGCATGACTTCAGCGCAGAAAGATCCGTCAAGGGCTTTGAAAGGAATCTTTTTTGGAGCCCAGAAGTCCACTTAAGAAGGAAGACGGATGAAGTGCAACGTGTCCCTTCAGAGCAGTGATCCCTCCTGCCCGCTTACCTCTTGTATAAATTTCAACACTTTCTAAGGTTTTCCAGACTCAAATTTAACTTTAGTGGTCAGAGAGAATAATAAACCCTGTTTTCCTGAAAATAAGACATCCCCTGATAATAAGCCCAATCGGGCTTTTGAGTGCATGCGCTAAAATAAGCCCCCCCCCGAAAATAAGCCCTTTCCGAAAATATTTAAATGCATGCGCAGCCGGTCCCTCCATTTCCTCTGGTTAGGGCAACCTTAAACACTCAAAGAGCCATTTGGACCCATTTCCCACAGAAAAGAAAACACCGGGAGCCACAAAACCCTCCCCGTGCCTGACTATTTCTTGAGCAGCCACAAAACTAGCATACGTAGTTGAATTAAAAATTCTGTTTTCTTCTGAAACTTTTCTTGGATTTATCCATGGTTGGCCTACCGGAGGTTGAAAATCTCAATAAACTGCGTGCCAGCAGGTGTTGCACATTGGCGGTTGTGATATTTTGAGTGACAGGGAGCCGCAGCAGAGGGGTGAAAGAGCCACATGAGGCTCCAGAGCCGCAGGTTGCTGACCCCTGAGTTAGGGTTAGGGAGACAGAGCTGGAAATCAGGTAAGACGGCAATAGGAGCCCCGTCTTGATCCACGTGCCCCAAAATAATAAGACCTCCCCGAAAATAAGGCCAAGCGTTTATTTCAGGGTTCAAAATAATATAAGACAGAGTCTTATTTTCGGGGAAACACGGTATCAGGGGTGCAAAATTTTGAGCCTATTATTCCCCTTTTTCAAGAGATTTGTGTTGAAGCTTTAAGCTGAAGGTTTATCAAGCAGATTGAAATGTCTCTGTCTCAACAGATGAGTAAAGTTTAGGTACACCTCAATTTACAACAGTTTGTGTTGTGACCGTTTGAACGTAACAATTGCACTGAAAAAAAAAGCGATTTACAACCATTTTTCACACTTACAACCGTTAGAGCATTGGCATGGTCCCGTGATCAAAATCAAGATACTTGGCAACTGACTCGTCTTTACAACCATGGTTCATTTCATCACCTTTTTGCGACTTTCTGACAAGCAAAGACGGTGTATTTAACAACTGCACTGATTCATTTACCAACTGCGGCAAGCAAGGTCGTAAAATGGGGCACAGCGCACTTAACAAATGTCTCGCTCAACAACAGGAAGCCGGGGCTCACTTGTGGCCATAAGTCGAGGGCTACCTGTATATCTGAAATTAGGCCCTTTAAGAACCAGTTGCAACATCTTTTTTTTTTTTTTTTAATTTGATTTATATGCCGCCCTTCTCCGGAGACTCAGGGCGGCTTACAATGCGTTAAGCAACATCTCAGATGGAAGTCTAATTACTCATTAGAGCTTAAGAGATAAGTTTAGCGGAGGCAACCTGTGTCAACTGCTGGAAACTCTCTGTAGCAAGTCATAACAGCACTTGAGGAAAATCAGATAAATTCTTACACTCCAAACATGAATTGAACAAGCCGTAAGAGAATGTAAACACGGGAGACGCGCCGTGCACTCCAATTCCCTTTCTTTTCTTCCCTCGGAAAAGGGAGATGAAAGGAGACTGACTCGGTTATCTTTAATGGACAATGCAGGTGGATATTTTCACTTTCTTGATATGCACCGCAAACAGTCTGCCTACTGCAGAGGGATTGAGGTAACCCTCTACAGCAGGGGTGTCAAACTCAAGGCCCGGGGGCCAGATCCGGCCTGCAAGGTGCTTAGATCTGGCCAGCAGAGCCGCCCTGGAAACAGCAAAGAACTGGCTTGCGGTGCCTCTGCCAGCGAAAACGGAGCTCGGGAGGGCTGCATGTGACTCTCCCAAGCTCCGTTTTTGCTGGCAGAGGGTTGCAGGAGGCCGTCGCAGCTGAAAATGGAGCTCAGGAGCCCGTTTTCGCTGGCAGAGCGCTCGGGCCTCCAGACACTCCCCGTCATGAGTGATGCCAAACTGGCCACGCCCACCCTGGCCACGCCCTCTCCCCCTGAGGTCAAGCCCAACCCTGATGCGGCCCTCAATGAGCTCAAGTTTGAAAGCCCTGCTCTACAGGGAAGGACTATCGAAGTTCACTTTTTCAAGCTGTGGTTCAACCAACTCAACAGAACCCTACATAATGATGATTATTGGTAGGAATTGAAATAGGAAAATCTGCACATTTCAGGAGGCAACTGGGCTTTCTTTTTTTTTTTTCCTTTGAAAACATTTCGCTTCTCATCCAAGAAGCTTCTTCAGCTCTGACTGGATGGTGGGGAATGGAAGGATTTATATCAGGGTGGATAAAAATCAATGATTTTTTTTTAAAAAATCAGATTTTTTTTATTTAAATCGGATTTTTTTGATTTTTATCGAATTTATTTTAATAAAAAAACTTTTGGGGTAAAAATCTATCGTAAGATAGTTTTCTATTTAAGATACATAAATAATTTAGTTTATTCAGCATGAAATGGAGCTTAGTTATGTAGCATGAGGCTGGATATTCTGCAACACTGGGACCATCGGTGAGTCAACCGTGGGTCAAAGGAGTAGCAGAGATGACAGTTGCTCTTTAAAAATTATGATTTAAATCAAGTTGATTTAAATCAAGCCTTTTTACTAGTGATTTAAATCATGATTTAAATTGTGATTTAAATCAACTCGATTTAAATCAAATCCATCCTGATTTATATGCAGACAAGGAATGTACATCCTTCCATTCCTCACTCTCCTGTCAAAGCTGAAGAAGCTTCTTAGATGAGAAGCGAAACATCGTCAAAGAAGAAACAAAAGAAGTCCACTTGCCTCCTGAAAAAAGCACATTTGGGACAACCAGGACCAGGATGGCTGTATTTGCCCATTCAGGACCCTGCATCCGTATCTCCAGTGTGTTCTTCGAAACCCTCCAGATGTGTTCCTTTATCGCAACCATCATTTTCATCTACAGGCACTCCTTAACTTATGACCACAAAGTTTTCATTGCTAAGCAAGACAGCTGTTGAGTATGTCCCCATTTTACGACTGTTCCTGTCACTGCAGTTAAATTAGTCACACGGTTGTTAAGAGAATCTGGCTTCCCAGTTGACTTCACTTTTTCAGAAAGTCACCCAAGGAAATCACATGACCTGGGACACTGCAACCGTCATCAATTCAATGATCCCAATTTTGGATCACGTGACGATTGGAGATGCTGCAACGGTCATAAGTGTAAGTGTAAGTGCAACTGATCATGTCACTTTTTACAGTGCCATTGTACTTTCAAAGAGTCATAAGTCAAGCACTACCTGTATATCTGTAAACGAGAATTTATGGCTTCGTGTATAATGCAAAAACAATCAATTCAGGTTTATTCAAGACAACTGAGACAATAGTTGCAGAATCAAATATGAAATTGTTTCAAAATAACTATGAGGCGTTGTGGCGAGAGGTGCAAAAAGATATGGAGATTTGGAAAAAACTGCAGCTGTCTTTACTTGGAAGAATAGCAGCAGTTAAGATGAACATTTTGCCAAGATTTCTTTTTTTGTTTCAAATGATTCCGGTGCTCAAAAATGATAAACAACTGAAAGCATGGCAAACTGGTATCAACAAATTTGTCTGGAACGAGAAAAAACCAAGAGTAAAAATGAAAATTATGCAAGACATCCCAGAAAGGGGAGGTCTCAAACTTCCAAACCTACAATTATATTATGATGCAACAGCTTTGACTTTAGTAAGTGATTGGTTTGGAGGAAAAAAGACTGGAATATTGAATGCAGAAAGTTTTGATCTGGAATTTGGATGGCACGCTTACTTATTTTATGACAGCAAAGTGGATAAAGTATTTAAAAGCCATATACTTAGAGATTCTTTGCTGAGAGTTTGGAAGAAGCACCGAAACAACTGGAATTATAAAATACCGCTATGGCTGGATCTTGGTCATACCTTGTGGAATACAAATATAATGTCACTCGGGGGGTTTTTATATAAAGAGGTTCTTTTTACAGATGCGGGCAGATGGCAGCTGAAGACATTACAGACATTGTTGGCTGAAGGGATTAATTTAACTTGGTTACAATATAATCAACTGCAACTGAGATGGAAAGAGGACCAAAAAACTGGTATTATGATGTATGAGGAAGAATTAGTTAGACATATAAAAGAGAAAGGCCCAATGCATATTAAAAGACTTTATAATGTCTTGTTAGAAAGGGATTCAGAAACTGAACTAGTTAAAGACTGCATGGTTAAGTGGGCACAAAATTTTGAGGAACCAGTGATGTTGGAAACATGGGAAAAAATTTGGGTTCAGAATGTTAAATTTACACAGTCGCAGAATCTGCGGGAAAATTTCTATAAAATGTTTTATAGATGGCATTTAGATCCAAAAAAATTGTCGTGTATGTACCCTAGTGCCCAGCCTAAATGTTGGAGATGTGACTGCTTAGACGCTACATATTATCATGTTTGGTGGACCTGTAAGAAAGTTAAGGCTTTTTGGGTAAAAATTTGGTGGGTCATGCAGAATGTTTTGAAGAGAAAAATTCAATTTTCTCCACAACTGTTTTTATTGGGTATAGTTAAGGGTTTTACATTGGGGGAAACAAAAATGATATTGTACATGATAACTGCAGCAAGATTGTTGATAGGTAAATACTGGAAAAATGAAGCGCTGCCTTCGATTGAGGAATGGACTTTGAAGATGGCCAGTTTTGCGGAGATGGCGAAGATTTCAGCATATTTAAAAGATTGTTCTCAAGAGACTTATGAATGGGAATGGAAGAAGTGGATAAATTATGTTCAGCATAAATATCAAACGAGGAAGTATCAAATAGCCTTTATTTAAAAATGTTATATAAGATAGAAACATTTTAGGGTTGAGGATAAAAATTTGTTAGAAAATGTTATATTAAGATAGAAATATTTTAAGGTTAAGGATGAAAATTTGTTAGAAAATGTTACATTATGATAGAAATATTTTTAAGGTAATCAGGATGAAAATTTATCTGAAAATGATATACCAAGATAGAAATAGGTTAATGTAATGAAGATGAAAATTTGTAAGGGGGAGGGAGGGGTTCAAGTTTTATATACAAAGGAGGGTTTTTTCCTTTTATCTGACATGAGCATACCAGGAAGTCTGGGGGGAGGGGAGGGTTAGGGTGGGCTGGGGAGGTTGGGAAGTTTGGGGGGGGGTAGTGGGGGGGGGGGAAAAAGGGGGTGAAAATGTAATTGTAAAACTTTTGCAATAAAAAAAAAAAAAAAAAAGACAACTGAGACAATAGATGACTTAGCCCAGGATGTGAACCAGAGGTGGGTTTCAGCAGGTTCTGACCAGTTCTGGAGAACCGGTAGCGGAAATTTTGAGTAGTTCAGAGAACCGGTAGTAAAAATTCTGACTGGCCCGGCCCCCATCTGTTCTCTGCCTCCTGAGTCCCAGTTGATCGGGAGGAAATGGGGATTTTGCAGTAACCTTCCTCTGGAGTGGGGTGGGAATGGAGATTTTACAGTATCCTTCCCCTGCCACGCCCACCAAGCCATGCCACGCCCACCAAGCCACACCCACAGAACCGGTAGTAAAAAAATTGAAACCTACCAATGGTGTGAACGGGATACTGAATCAACCAGCATTACACAATGAATGTTGTGTAACATTCATGGCACAACTAGTTCCTAAAACAAGGTGTAAATTTGGGAATCCCTGGGTATTTTTGAGGAAGACAGACAAAGAGACTTAAACCCAGGGGGCTGAAGGCTAAAACAGATGAAGAATGGTTGCAGGAACTGGGTGTGTCTAGTTTAATAAAGAGAAGGACTAGGGGAGACATGATAGCAGTCTTCCAATATCTCAGGGGTTGCCATAAAGAAGAGGGAGTCAAGCTATTCTCCAGAGCACCTGAGGGCAGGGCAAGAAGAAATGGGTGGAAACTCATCAAGGAGAGAAGCAACCTAGAACTAAGGAGAAATTTCCTGACAGAACAATTAACCTGTGGAAAGACTTGCCTGCAAAAGTGAGGTTTTCAAGTTTTCAAAAGACATTGGACAGCCCTTTGTTGAAATGGTGTATAGCAGTGATGGCGAACCTTTTCGGCACCGAGTGCCCAAACCAGAATGTTTGTGCATGCGTGAGCGTTGGAGCGCCAGAAACCCGAAGACCAGCTGGCCGGTGCGTGCTTGCCTGGGTTTTTTTGGCTGTTTTGCAAGCCGTTTTCAGGCCGTTTTTCAGGCCATTTTTCGACAGTTTCTAGATTGTTTTCCAGCGCTCCGGCACTCGTGAAGACCATCTGACTGGCACACATGTGCATGCCGGAAACCAGAAGATCAGCTGGTGATGGTGCATGTGCCCACAGAGAGGGCTCTGCGTGCCACCTCTGGCACGTGTGCCATAGGTTCACCATCACAGGTATATAGGGTTTCCTGCTTGAGCAGAGGGTTGGTCTAGAAGACCTCCAAGGTCCCTCCCAACTCTGTTATTCTGACTTGAGAGACGGAAAGGAATAAAAGCATTACTGAGGGCCGCATTTGGTCGTTTGGCATCCATAACTTCCGATCACCTGAGGACGGATACGTCTGTTGCCTGCAATTAAGAGCGGCAAGCCAATGTTGTCAAAATAACAGCTTTCTCACAATGGGGTGTGTGTCTCTCTGTGTATACTCTCTCTTTTTTCCCCCTCTCTTTCTCTCTCTCTGCCTCTGTGGCTACAAGTCCTCACCTAACAAAGGGGATGAAGCATCAGCTTCAAAGAGTTTATTGTCTCTAATTAGGTTTCTCATCCTATGCAGTCACCACTGCTAGAAGGCTCAAAATGACCAGCTTTAAACTGGACTGTCCATGCCTTTGTTGTTGTTGTTTTTAATTTGATAAGAGGCTCAATTATGCCCCCAAACAATAGCCAGTCTCTTCTTCCGCCCGCTGGGTAAATAGGAAGCCAGGGTGCCACGGTCAGGAAAATTACAGCACAGTTGCAAACAACAGACATGGATGAAGCAGTGGTGGAATCCAAATTTTTTTACTACTGGTTCTGGTGTGGTGGGCGTGGTGTGGCTTAGTGGGCGTGGCTTGGTGGGTGTGGCAGGGGAAGGATACTGCAAAATCCCCATTCCCTCCCCACTCCTGAGGGAAGGATATTGCAAAATCTCCATTCCCATCCCACTCTGGGGCCAGCCAGAGGTGGTATTTGCCGGTTCTCCAAACTGCTCAAAATTTCTGCTATCGGTTCTCCAGAACCTGTCAGAACCTGCTGGATTTCACCCCTGGCTGAAAGGCCACCAATTGCAAAAGGATCCAAAATAACTGGAAAGAAGCTGGGGGGGGGGAGGAAGGGGAAAGGGCAGGACCCCAAGGATCCCAGAGCAGTTCTCTCCTTTTATAGGCAGTCCCCATTTAGTGACGGTCCGAAGTTACCACTATGCCCCCAAAAGTTACTTATGACCCGTTTCTGGAAGTTCCAACGGCTTATATACGTAGCCTTCAACTTACGACTACAATTAAGCCCCAAATTTCTGTTGTTAATGAAACAGTTAAGTGGATTTTGCTCCATTTTATGACCTTTCTTGCCACGGTTGTTAAGTGAATCACTGCAGCTGTTAAATGGAATCATGCAGTCATTACACGAATCCTTTGACTTCGCTGGTCAAAAACCAGCTGAGAAGGTTGTGAATACATTCTGGTTACCAAGAACCCACATTTGGATCATAGGACTGTGATCGTTTTAAGTGCAAGAGCCGGTTTCTAAGAACTTAGGTTTTTCGGGGCTTGTTGTAACTTAGAATGGCCACTAAAGAAAAGGCTGTAATTCAAGGACTCCTTGTATTCAGCGAAAAACCAATTGCAGTAAAATAAAAATAAGGACAGCCAATGAATCAAATCGGTACATCCAAAAGAGATTTCTTGAAAAGTACACAAACTGGTTAAATTGCAGTTATTCAAACTGTCACACACGATCTAAATGATGAGGAGATTAAAATGAAAAGTTTGTCCATAAAGACAATCCTGATTTCGTCATTTTGTTCCTGGCCTTGTAGACTTTTTTTTTTTTTTTTGGGGGGGGGGGGGGGAATGTTAAACTGTTAAAAAAACCCAAACCTATTCCTCTGTAATAAACATACGGAGGAATATTTCGGCATGGAAAACACACGTTTTCTAAATTCGGCAGCTTATCAATGAACCAGACATAATGGAGACATGGATTTTCCACCTCTAATAAATCAACAGGGCTGGTTGGGAGAAATTTCCACTTGCAGCACTCTTGAGGCTGGGAGGTTGACAGGCTGCAAAGCTGAATCTGCTGTGGCCACATTTGGTCTCCTGGAAATGTTAAAACTGATTATTTCCATCCCATTTAATGCCGCCTTGTGCCTTGCTCTTCCTGGAAAGTCAGGGGAACACAAGAACAGTTCCTGAAGCCATTCAGATAGTAGGAGAAGGGGAAACCATGGAAACGACACTCTCTCAGCCGGGCCTTAAACAAAAATAGGTGATCTATGTGGATTCGAGTTGTTAACTCCTTATGGCATGAAGGACCTCTGTTAATTAAATTCAGCCTTAAAGTTAGGAAGATGGCTCTAGGTCAGTGATGGCAAGCCTTTTCCGCGCTGAGTGCCAAAAAGGTCGCACCAAAACATTCTGGGTTCTTGTTGTGGTCCGCCAGCAGCCTGCGGAGCTGGCAGCAGAGTCAGACAGCGATGAGGCTGAGGAAGAACATGGGCCAGTCCTGGAGGCTGGGGAAGGCCCGGATGAGGGCTCTGCGTCGGAGGCAGAGATGGGGCCAGGGCCATTGGGGAGTGATGCACGGACTCCGGAGCCTCCAGAGGCTGACAGCAGAGAGGCAGAGGAACAGGAGGAGCCTGTTCCTAGTGCACGTATGAGAAGAGCTGCCAGAAGGCAGGAGCAGCTAAAGCAAAGAGGACGATTCGGGAGTAGGCCCAAGAGATGATTGGCCCCTCCCATAAGGCTTAAAAGACCAGCAATGGTTCTTGGCCTCTTTGCCGGAAAACAACCGTTGAGAGATTTGCTTTGTGTTTGGATGTATTTCTTTCTTGTCAGTGTCTTCTGTTCCTGAACTGTTGCCAAGAAAAGCTTTTGGCAGTTTGCCTAATTATCCCAAGGTCAGAGATAAACTGAAGAAGGGTGTTTTGAGAACTTTGCTTTCATTTAATTTGGAATATGCTGAGAATGAGTTAATACTCAGCTGTTTTAATAAAATCTGTTTGTTTTTTGAAACTGTTTTGTGTTTAATACTAACTACGTGGGCCTGGGTCACAACAGTTCTATCGCATATGTGTGCCCAACGATCAGCCGGCTGGTGCACATGCGCAGGCCAGTTTTCGGCACTGTCGTGTAAGTGAAGGGATCACGCGCTGAAAAAGCCGAACTTCCAGGTTCTGGCACGCATGCGCACCCATCAATCAGCTGGCCAGTGTGCATGCACTCATTGGTTCACTGCCCTGCGAGTGAAGGGATCGCGCTCCGGAGAAGCTGAACTTCCGGGTTCTGGCACGCATGCGCACTCAACAATTAGCTGGCCAGCACACATGCGCACACTGGTTTTTAGCACTGCCGTGCCTGCGAATGACAGCTGATCATCATGCACACATGCGCACCAGAAACCCGGAAGACAAACAGGAAGGGCCCGTGTGCCGGGCGACATGGCTTCGGGTGCCACTTTGGGCACACATGCCATAAGTTCGCCATCACGGCTCCAGGTTTTTCTTTCTAGACCATACCAATTTGTGAAAGCATCTCAGAATAACAGAATACAGATATTCAGAATCCTCGACATATGACCACAATTGAGGAGCCGATGCATGCGCAGCACAGAGTTGAAGCAGCTTGTCAGTGAATGGATCCTTGATTCGTGGAATGACCAGCAAGTACAGATAGTCCTGGACTTACAACAGTTCATTTAGTGGCCATTCAAAGTTACAACTGAAAAAAAGTGACTTATGGCCGTTTTTCACACTTACAATCGTTCTAGCATCCCCACGGTCACATGATCAAAATTCAGATGCTTGGAAACTGATGTGTATTTATGACGGTTGCAGCGTCCCGGGGGGGGAGGAAATGTCGGGTGACCCCCCATTTTGCAACCTCCTAACAGGCAAAGTCAACGGGGAAATTAGGATTCACTGAACAACCGACTTACCAACTGCAGTGATTCACTTAGCAACCGCGGCGAGAAAAGTTGTAAAATAGGGCTTAACCAACGTCTCCGTCAGCAACAGAAATTCTGGGCTCAATTACGACTGTACGTCGGGGGAGATATGGCTGCCTGTCTCTGGACGCCCTTCACACATGCCAGGCTCCATTTCTCCTGATGGAGGAAATGGAGGTTAACAGGGAGAGGAAGCAATTCCATTAAGCACCTCCTGCCTTGGCTTTCTCAGAATAGGACATGGGGGGCTCCAATGGGGAAAAGCCCTCACGCTCCAGAGAGGTTTGGGAGCTGAAGGGTCAGGACCAGCTGTGCAAAAGAAGAACGTGCCCCTGCTTTGGGTTTCCAGAGCAGCTTCCAATAAAGGTAAAGGTTCCCCTCGCACATATGTACTAGTCGTTCCCGACTCTAGGGGGTGGTGCTCATCTCCGTTTCAAAACCGAAGAGCCAGCGCTGTCCCAAGACGTCTCCATGGTCATGTGGCCAGCATGACTCAACGCCAACGGTACACAGAACAGTGTGCCGTCCCACCAAAGGTGGTCCCTATTTTTCTACTTGCATTTTTTATGTGCTTTCGAACTGCTAGGTTGGCAGAAACTGGGACAAGTCACG